>CAJQZJ010000222.1:2737830-2778078 GCA_907164525.1 Lophiomys imhausi
ACTGTGAATGGAACAGAGGATACAGCCATTCGGCCTGGTTTTGCAGATCTCCAGGTGTAGAGAAGACGTGGAGCTAAGGTAAAATAAAAAAGAATTGTGGTATTGGCCCATGCCTTTGACTTCAGTGGAGACGGGGGCGGGGGGGGTGGGCAGCATAGAGTTGGTGGTCTTATGTATTCTGGAGTCATACAGAGTGGGGTGGTGAGGGTGCATACTCTTGGTCCCACCATTCAAGAAGAGTACACCCTTGGTCCCAGCTCCCAGCACACTGGAGACAGAAACGGGCAGATCCCGGAGCTCAGGGTCAGCCTGATGCAGGGCAAACTCTAAATAGAGAAAGACTTCGATCCAGGAGTGGTGGAACACATCGTTGATCCCTTCAGATGGGAAACACAGGTCCCTGATCCCAATAATTAGAGTTCAGAGACACACACATGGGATTTGGAGGGACCTAGGTTTGGAGGCTACTTACAAAAGGCCGTCTCGATGCAGGCAGATTGTCCTTTGGGATCTCAAAATATATACACTAGAGCTGGTTTAGCTCCAAGGTGACAGAATGATTTCTTCTTTAACCCGTATTGAAAGATAACGCCTTGTATGTTGTCAGAAGGCCAAATTTGCTTCAAGAGAAGTACTACCTAGCCCCCCCCATCCCCCCCCAGAAAAAAAAAAGAGGGCAATTGTCCTAGGGTTGGGATTGGGGCAGGGCTCTGTTCTTATCGTTCCAGGAGAATCGAAGCATCCATTAGGGGAGCCCGGGGATGGCTGGACAGCGGAATCCTCAGCAGAGAGCAGAATCAGGCACCAAGGAGGACGAGTGACCCAGTTGATTCTCTGGCAGACTTCCTCAATAGCTGTCTCCATTGAGGGCCTGCAACCACCACAGCAATCCAATGTCACTGGGACTGCTCAGCTCTACACAATGCCCTGACAGGAACCTCAGTGAAACCTGCAAGATCAGCTTCTGCCTACAAACCCCTTAGGTCATCTAAATAGCTGAGAACAGAAGGACTGAACATAAAAGGAGTGTACTAACATTTTTAATCATTTTTCCCATTTGGGTTGGGGCCCCAAACAGGTCTACTATGACCCAAATCAGCAGGAAATCACTATAAGAGAGCGAAGTCCCATGCCCAGAGGGTGGGGAGGGTGTTTCTCCGCCCTTCTTTTTGGTTATTTGAAAGATAACTGAAAACTCTGTTATGTAGGGGAAGAGACTGCAAGCTGATAAATGGTCCTGTCTTAATGGGTTTTAGAGGTTAGCCCCAGGGAATTCCTACTTTTCCTTTTCTGTATCCTTCTTCCTCTCCTATGTAGGAGTGCATGGGCTTGAGAAAAATGAGATATAGACATAGCACAGGAAGGTCCAAGAAGAAGGGGCAGATTATTGAATATGCCTTATACCTTTGTATATTGATACTAAATTAGTAGTTTATTTGGCTAAAGTGGTATTGACCATTGTTTATTGTGCAAAAATAAGATTGTATTGGATTACATCGGTATTGATCTTTGTATATTGATACAAAATTAAGATTATAGTTGGCCACAATGGTATTGACCCTTGCATATGGATGTAATGTTAAGATTATATTGGGCTACATATGCATTGATCTTGGTATATTGATGCATAATTAAGAGTATATTTAACCACAATTGAATAGATCTTTGTATATTGATATAAATTTAAAGGTAACGCTTCCCAATGGTATCATACCTAGAGATACTTAAAAATAAAATGTGAAGCTCTGACCTCTTGATACCAACCATCTAAAACGGTCTAGGATAGTTAAAAAAAACTCCTAGTCATGCAAACATGTCACTTTGTTAGCTACTATGACAGTCTATCACAGATATTCTCTAAACTACCCAGTAATCAAGTTGCTAAGAGACAAGCAACATTTGCTTATCTAAATACAAGAGATGGATAGGGCATCTTCAAAAACCCCTAGAGATCTGCAGAATATGGCATTCAAAGATGTTATCTTAAATCAAGATTTTTTTTTTGATATCGAGACATATCAGCGCCTGACAGCACCCCCTATTCTACTCCAAGTAGAAGATAAGCATCGAAGAACCTCCACTGTAAGATGGTTGAATTAGTGGCAAGCCTTTCTCTTGGCATGAAAAAACCCCTTGCACCAACTGCAGACAGACTGCTGTCCAAAAAGGACAAAACTTGGTAGCAGGGAAGTCCACAGCCTAACTCTGCCAAGACAGGGTAGGTAAGTCCTTCATAATCCCTGCTCTACAACAAATGTCTGTCAGAGAAAAAGGACCCAAAGGCTGAAGATTGATGCTGGAATGTATGGAGAGAAAATGGGAACTGTCCAGGCAGTTATTGGTATGTTCTTTCTTAGTTTTGGAAGCTGCAGGCCCTGCACTTCCTATATAAGCAAATATATTTATCCCTCTCAGGTCTCTGAGGTGGTTGAAGAAAAGATAGCTAGAGTCTCATAGTTAAATTTTGAACTGTTTAGGAATCAAGAGGGTGTTATAGATCTAAGAAGATACTCTTAAAAGTGTGTTGCAAGTTAGTATGAATGTTGAGTCACATATAGACATTTAAACTCATGGAGTTGGTTAGATAGTAGAATGTTAAAGTCAGGGGCCAAATATGTATAAACTGGACATTGGGAAGGTATACTGGGCCATTTAACTCTCAAAAATGTGGCATATTTATATCTATTGTTTTGTATAATACTTACTGTTATAAGAGAAGGAACCATCTGTTGGACTGAAAGGGGAAACTTCTGGGGGGAAGAGGGTGGAAGGGCGGGTTAGGAAGGGGGAATAGGGAGGGGTTTGTGACTGAGATGTAACTTGAAGAAAAAAAATAAAGTATTTAAGAAATAAAAAAATAAAAAATAAAAAAGTGAAGATCCATGAAAAAAAAAGTAGCAGAAAATAAAAATGGGAAACACTGGGGTGCAGCGGTGCCTGCATGTGCGCAGCAGAGGTGGCTGTGGTGGCATGTGCTTGTATGCAGCAGAGGCGGCGGCAGTGGCGCACGCGCGGTGGCGGCAGCTGCAGCACCTGCGGTGGCAGTGCACGGCAGAGGTGCACAAAGGCTGAGGGTTCCAAAACGGGGAGGCCAGGAGCCAGGGAGCCCACAGCTGTATTCTGGAGAGCCCAGACATATCAGGCATGGATTGGGTCCTCTCAGACCCCTTGGGGACCTCCAGAGTTCACAGAATCTGTGCCAGGGCACAGAAGACCATACCACCAGGGCCACAGCAGGCTGAACACTCAGTGTGCAACACACAGAGGCCTGACTTGGGAGCAGTGAAACAATCCTGGGCCATTCCTCACTGCCTGGGAATAGGCTGCACCAGCTCACAGTGCATCTGTCTATTAGATGCACTGTGACTCTGAGATCCCCCTGTAAGCAGCCACAGATCGCCAAGCAATTTGACTGCTACACCAAAGCACCCCCTTTGGATCCAAGCCCAGAAGACAACAGGAGCAGACAGCTAAGGAAAACCAAACGGCCAAAGGTACAAGAAAAAACAGAAATCAGGGAAATGTGACTCCAACAAAACAAAACTATCCTAGTTCATCTAATCCTGATGAACTCGCCACAGTAGAAACACATGAAAATAATGACAATTTTACATTATGGAAAGTGATAGAGTCCCTTCAAGAAGAACTTAAATCTATAAAGGAATTCAAAGAAGCCACAACTTCACAAGTAAAAGCAATGGATAATGCCATTAGAGAGCTCCAAGCCAAGGTGGCTCAACTTGAACAGGAAAAACACAGAGCAATGAAAGATTTCCAGGCAAAGACAAGTAAAATGGAGCAGGAAATGTACAAAACAAATAAAACCATTCAAGTAATGAAAATGGAAATGGAAACAATAAAGAAAACATAGTCAGAGTTAAAAGTGGAAATGGAGAATCAAGGGAAGAGAACAGGAACTAGGGAAATGAGTATCAAAAATAGAATGCAAGAGGTGGAAGACAGGATCTCAGGCATTGAAGATTTGATGGAAGAAATCAGTACAACATCCAAAGAAAATGAGAAAGCTAAAAAAAACTCTCACCCACAACATCCAAGAAATCAAGGACTCAATGAAAAGACAGAACCTAAGAATTACAGGCATAGAGAAAAGAGAAGACTCCCGAATCCAATGTCCAGGAAATATCTTGAACAAAATCATAGAAGAAAACTTTCCAAACTTGAAGAAAGAGATGCCAATAAAAATCCAAGAGGCTTACAAGACACCAAACAGATTAGATCAGAAAAGAAACTCCTCTCGCCACATAATAATTGAAACTCCAAATGTACAGAACAAAGAAAGAATATTAAAAGCTCTAAGACAAAAAGGTCAAGCCACATACAATGGCAGACCCATCAGAATCACACCTGACGTCTCCTCAGAAACTTTAAAAGCTAGAAGGGCCTGGACAGATGTCCTACAAGCCCTGAGAGAACATAGGTGCCCAGCCAGACTACTACTATACCCAGCAAAACTCTCTATCAACATAGAAAGAGAAAACAAGATATTCCATGACAAAATCAAATTTAAACAATATCTACCCACAAACCCAGCCCTACAGAAGATCCTAGAAGGAATATTCCAACCCAGAGAAGACAACTACACCCAAAAAACAGAGGAAATAGAAAACTCCACAGCAACTAAACCAAAAGAGGCACAGGATGACCACCTATACCAAAACAATGGGAAATAACAACCCCTGGTCACTAACATCCATGAACATCAATGGACTCAAGACACCAATAAAAAGACACAGACTTACAGATTGGATCCGTAAACAAGACCCATCTTTTTCCTGCATAAAAGAAACACAACTCACTATCAAAATTAGACACTATCTCAGAGTGAAGGGCTGGGAAAAGGATTTCCAAGCAAATGGACCCAGGAAGCAAGATGGAGTAGCCATCCTAATATCAAACAAAATAGACTTCCAACTGAAGTTAATAAAAAAAGACAGAGAAGGGCATTACATACTCGTTAAAGGGAACATTCATCAAGAGGACATCTCAATAGTGAACATCTATGCCCCAAATACAAAGGCACTTACATTTGTAAAAGAAACACTTCTAAAACTTAAATTGCACATCAATCCCAACACATTAGTAGTGGGAGACTTCAACACCCCACTCACAACAATGGACAGATCATCAAGACAGAAGCCAAACAGAGAAATAATGACTCTAATAGAGATCATGAACCAAATGGACCTAACAGATATCTGCAGATTGTTTCACCCAAACAGAAAGGAATATACCTTCTTCTCAGCACCACAAAGACCTTCTCCCAAATCGACCATATAGTTGGACAAAAAGATAGCCTCAATAGATACAAGAAAATTGAAATAACCCCATGTATCTTATCAAACCACCATGGAATAAAGCTGGACTTCAACGGCAAAAGAATCTACAGAAGGCCTACACACACATGGAAACTGAACAACTCTTTACTGGATGACTACTGGGTCAGGGAAGAAATAAAGAAGAAAATCAAAGACTTCTTAAAATACAACGACAATGAAGGCACAACATACTCAAATCTATGGGACACAATGAAAGCTGTGCTAAAACAAAAGTTCATTGCACTAAGTGCCTTCAAAAAGAAAATTGTGACAGCTCATATTAGCGAATTAACAGCTAAACTGGGTCAATTGGGAAAAAAAGAAGCAAACACTCCCAAGAGGAGCAGAAGGCAGGAGATCATCAAACTTAGGGCTGAAATCAACAACTTAGAAACAAAAAGAACTGTACAAAGAATCAATGAAACCAAGAGTTGGTTTTCAGGAAAATCAACAAAATAGACAGACCTTTAGCCAAAATAACTCACAGGCAGAGGGAAAAAAACAAAATCAACAAAATCAGAAATGAAAAGGGAGAAATAACAACAGACATTGAGGAAATCCAGAGAATATTTGGATCCTACTTTAAAAATCTATACTCCACCAAATTTGAAAACATAAGCGAAAGGGACAATTTTCTTGATAGGTTCCACCTACCGAAGCTAAATCAAGATCAGATTAACAGATTAAACAGCACTATAACCCCTAACGAAATAGAAACAGTCATTAAAAATCTCCCAACCAAAAAAAAAAAGCCCAGGGCCAGGTGGCTTTAGCACGGAATTCTACTGGACCTTCAAAGAGGAGCTAACACCAATACTCTTCAAACTTTTTCACCAAATAGAAGCAGAAAGAACACTGCCAAACTCATTCTATAAGGCCACAGGCACCCTGATTCCTAAACCACACAAATACCCAACAAAGAAAGAGAACTTCAGCCCAATCTCCCTCATGAACATAGATGCAAAAATACTTAATAAAACACTAGCAAACCGAATTCAAGAACACATCAAAAGTATCATACACCATGATCAAGTAGGCTTCATCCCAGGGATGCAGGGATGGTTCAACATACGAAAGTCTATCAACGTAATTCACCATATAAACAAGATGAAAGAAAAAAACCACATGATAATCTCGCTAGATGCAGAAAAAGCATTTGACAAAATCCAACACCCCTTCATGCTAAAAGTTCTGGAGAGAAAGGGCATACAAGGACCGTACTTAGAAATAATAAAGGCAATATACAGCAAGCCAGTGGCCAACATCAAATTAAATGGAGAGAAATTTGAACCATTTCCTCTAAACTCAGAGACAAGACAAGGATGCCCACTTTCACCATATCTCTTTAATATAGTTCTTGCTAGAGCAATAAGACAACTAAAAGAGATCAAGGGGATACAAATTAGAAACGAAGAAGTCAAATTATCCCTATTTGCAGATGATATGATAGTATACATAAGCAACCCAAAGTTTCCACCAGAGAATTCTTACAGCTGATAAACACCTTCAGCAAGGTGGCTGGATACAAAATTAATTCAAAAAAATCAGAAGCCCTTCTTTATACAAAAAACAAATGGGCTGAGAAAGAAATAAGGGAAACAACCCCCTTCACAATGGCCACAAACAACATAAAATACCTGGGGGTAACTCTAACCAAGCAAGTAAAGTACCTGTACAACAAGAACTTCAAGCCCTTGAAGAAAGAAATTGAAGAGGCCTTTAGAAGATGGAAAGATCTCCCATGCTCATGAATAGGTAGGATCAACATAATAAAAATGGCCATCCTACCAAAAGCAATATAAAGATTCAATGAAATTCTTATCAAAATTCCCACACAATTCTTTATAGACCTGGAAAGAGCTATTCTCAATTTCATATGGAAGAACAAAAAACCCAGAATAGCTAAATCAATCCTGTACAATAAAAAAATATCTGAAGGTATCAACATCCCAGATTTCAAGCTGTACTACAGAGCAATAGTAGTAAAAACAGCATGGTATTGGTATAGAAATAGACAAGTAGATCAATGGAATCGAATTGAAGATCCAGAAATGGACCCACATACCTGTGGGCACCTAATTTTTGACAAAGAAGCCAAAACCGCACATTGGAAAAAGGGCAGCATCTTCAACAAATGGTGGTGGTCCAACTGGATGTCCACTTGTAAAAGAATGAAATTAGACCCACACTTATCACCTTGTACAAAACTTAAATTCAAGTGGATCAAACACCTTAACATAAGGCCGGTCACACTAAATCTACTAGAAGAGAAAGTGGGAAAAACCCTAGAACTCATTGGCACAGGCGACAACTTCCTGAACAGAACACCAACAACTCAGGACCTAAGACCAACAATCAATAAATGGGACCTCATGAAACTGAAAGGCTTCAGTAAGGCGAAAGACACTGTCATTCAAACAAAACAGCAAGCCGGGCGGTGGTGGCGCACGCCTTTAATCCCAGCACTTGGGAGGCAGAGGCAGGTGGATCTTTGTGAGTTCGAGGCCAGCCTGGTCTACAAAGTGAGTCCAGGACAGCCAGGGCTACACAGAGAAACCCTGTCTCGAAAAACCAAAAAAAAAAAAAAAGAAAAAGCAAAAAAAAAGAAAAAGCAAAAAGCAAACAAAACAGCAGCCTACAGACTGGGAAAAAATCATCACCAACCCCACATCTGACAGAGGCCTAATATCCAAAATATACAAAGAACTCAAAATATTAAATTCCAAAAAACCAAATAATCCAATCAAAAAATTGGAGACAGAGCTAAATAGAGAATTCACAAAGGAGGAATCCCTAATGGCCGAGAGACACCTGAAGAAATGCTCAACATCCTTAATCATCAGAGAAATGCAACTCAAGGCGACTCTGAGATTCCACCTCACACCTGTCAGAATGGCTAAGATAAAAAGCTCAAATGACAGCACATGCTGGCGAGGGTGTGGAGAAAAGGGAATCCTCATAAATTGCTGGTGGGAATGCAGGCTTATGTAACGACTATGGAGGTCAGTCTGGCGATATCTTAGAAAACTTGGAATAGCTTTGCCTCAGGACCCACCATACCACTTCTGGGCATACATCCAAATGACTCATCATGGAATCATAAGGAAGTTTCCTCATCTATGTTCATAGCAGCCTTATTTGTAATAGGTAGAAACTGGAAACAACCCAGATGTCTCTCAAATGAAGAATGGATTAAAAAACTGTGGTATGTTGGGGTAGTGTTAAACATTCTAAATGTTAATTAATTGGTCCTGTTTTCTGTCTGTTTCTTACATTGACTCTGATTGGTTAAATAAAATGCCAAGGCCTGAGATTAGGCAAAGACAGAGAAAGGTGGGACTTCCTGGGATTAGAGCAGGAAGCCTGCACTTTAGACAGAGAAAAAAAGCATTCCAGCCAGGAGCAGCAGGAAGGAGGAGGCACACACCATGGTTTAGAAAAAGGAACCTCGGGGGATCCAAGATGGCGACGGCTGGTGTGCATGTATTTTGATTTCGGGGTCAACAGTCACAAGGCGGCAATTGTTGCAGGATGCTGTATAAATGGCACAACCCCTTCTAAATCTCACCCAGCTACATATGGACTACAGAAGATGCCTGGGCAGAACGCCCCTTCCAACTCTCGGACATGGTAGGAAGCCTCTGGACCCGGGAATCGGGATAACCCATCCCCCAAAAGGAGAAATCCCTGGTAAGTTCCAACCTAATACCCAGCCGGCAGATTCAGAAACCACGCAGAGATAATCCCCACCCTGCTGGGCACTCCCAGGTCTCACACAGACAATCCAATTATCTGGCAAAAGGTTGCGACCCTTGGAAGTGAAGTATTTCTGCTGCAAAGTGCCTTCAGAGTGCAGTCTGTGACGTCACTGGCCAGTTTCCACGCCGCGGGAATGGCAAGGCTATTGGAGCTGAACTGCAAATTTACCCCCTACAGGAACCAACCCCGGGAAAACTGTGAGATATTTTAAACTGTCCTATATCGAACTTTTGTACTAGTAAGGGCCCTTCTGGTGGTGATTCAGAGCTTACTTGTACACAGCTCCGCCACCTGAATTAATTAGGTCTCCACCTGGGAGGCGGGACTGAATGACTCACCTTATAGGGGTGGAGTAAGGCAACTCGAATCCTACACCGCAGTGCCCCCTTTGGACCCAAGTCCAGAAGACAGCAAAAAAAAAAAAAAAATTCCACATGGCCAGAGTCCCCGGACAAAAAAAAAAAAAACAGAGCAAAATGTCTCCAACAAAAGAAAGCAATGCTATTCCATGCAACCCGAACCACCTCACCACAACTGAAACACATGAAAACGATGACAATTCTACATTATGGAAAGTGATAAAGTCCCTTCAAGAAGAACTTAAAACTATGAAGGGATTCAAAGAAGATACAATTTTACAAGTCAAAGCAACAAATAACATCATTAAAGAGCTCCAAGCCAAGGTGACCCGGCTTGAACAGGAAAAACATAAAGCAATGAATGATCTCCAGACAAAAACAACCAAACTGGAGAAGGAAATGTACAAAACGAACACTACCATTCAAGACATGAAAATAAAAATGGAAACAATAAAGAAAACACAGTCAGAGTTAAAAGAGGAAATGGAGAATCATGAGAAAACAGGAACTACGGATGTGAGTATGAAAAATAGGATGCAAGAGATGGAAGACAGGATCTCAGGCATGGAAGATTCGATGGAAGAAATCAGTACAACATCCAAAGAAAATGAGAAGGCTAAAAAATCTCTCACCCACAACATCCAAGAAATCAAGGGCTCAATGAAAAGACGGAACCTAAGAATTATAGGCATAGAGGAAAGAGAAGACTCCCGACTCCATGGTCCAGGAAATATCTTCAACAAAATCATAGAAGAAAACTTCCCAAACCTAAAGAAAGAGATGCCAGTAAAAATCCAAGAGGCTTACAAGACACCAAACAGATTAGATCAGAAAAGAAACTCCTCTCTCCACATAATAATAGAAACTCCAAATGTAGAGAAAAAAGAAAGGATATTAAAAGCTGTAAGAGAAAAAGGCCACGTCACATACAATGTCAGACCCATCAGAATCACACCTGATTTCTCCTCAGAAACTTTAAAAGCTAGAAGGGCCCGGAAGGATGTGCTACAAGCCCTGAGAGAACATAGGTGCCCAGCCAGACTACTATACCCAGCAAAACTCTCTATCAACATAGAAGGAGAAAACAAGATACTCCATGAAAAAATCAAATTCAAACAATATCTCCTCACCAACCCAGCCCTACAGAAGATCCTAGAAGGAAAATTCCAACCCAGAGAAGATAACTACACCCAAGAAAACAGAGGAAATAGAAACCTCCACAGCAACTAAACAAAAGAGAAACACAAAACAGCCAGCTATACCAAAATAATAGGAAATAACAAACCCTGGTCACTAATATCCATCAACATCAATGGAATAAACTCGCCAATAAAAAGACACAGACTTACAGACTGGATCCGTAAACAAGACCCATAATTTTGCTGTATACAAGAAACACATCTCACTATTGAAGATAAACACTACCTCAGAGTAAAGGGCTGAGAAAAGGTCTTCCAAGCAAATGAACCCAGGAAACAAGCTGGAGTAGCCACACTAATATCAAACAAAATAGACTTCCAATTAAAGTTAATAAAAAAAGATAGAGAACGGCATTTCATACTCATTAAAGGAAATATACACCAAGAGGTCATCTCAATATTGAAGTTCTATGCCCCAAATACAAAGGCACCTACATTTATAAAAGAAACGCTTCTAAAACTTAAGTCGCACATTGATCCAAGCACTTTAATAGTGGGAGACTTCAACACCTCACTCACAACTATGGACAGATCATCAAGACAGAAGCCAAACAGAGAAATAATGAGTCTAACAGAGATCATGAACCAAATGGACCTAACAGATATCTACAGAACGTTTCACCCAAACACAAAAGAATACACCTTTTTCTCAGCACCTCACGAAACCTTCTCTAAAATCGACCATATAGTTGGACACAAAGATAGCCTCAACAGATACAAGAAAATTGAAATAACACCTTGTAACGTATCAGACCACCATGGAATAAAGCTGGACTTCAATAGCAAAAGAATCAACAGAAAGTCTACCCTCACATAGGAATTGAGCAACTCTTTACTAGAGGACCACTGGGTGAGGGAAGAAATAAAGAAGGAAATCAAAGACTTCTTAAAATCCAATGAAAATGAAGACACAACATACCCAAACTTATGGGACACAGTGAAAACTGTGCTACGAGGAAAGTTCATAGCACTAAGTGCCTTCAAAAAGAAAATTGTGACAGCTCATATTAGCGAATTAACAGCTAAACTGGGTCAATTGGAAAAAAAAGAAGCAAACACTCCCAAGAGGAGCAGAAGGCAGGAGATCATCAAACTTAGGGCTGAAATCAACAACTTAGAAACAAAAAGAACTATACAAAGAATCAATGAAACCAAGAGTTGATTCTTCGAGAAAATCAACAAAAATAGACAGGACCTTAGCCAAATTAACTAAAAGACAGAGGGAGAAAACACAAATCAACAAAATCAGAAATGAAAAGGGAGAAATAACAACAGACATTGAGGAAATCCAGAGAATATTTGGATCCTACTTTAAAAATCTATACTCCACCAAATTTGAAAACTTAAGTGAAATGGACAATTTTCTTGATAGAGTCCACCTACTGAAGCAAAATCAGGATCAGATTAACAGATTAAACAGCCCTATAACCCCTAACAAAATAGAAACAGTCATTAAAAATCTCCCAACCAAAAAAAAGCCCAGGGCCAGGTGGCTTTAGCACGGAATTCTACCGGACCTTCAAAGAGGAGATAACACCAATACTTTTCAAACTCTCTCACAAAATAGAATCTGAAAGAACATTGCCAAACTCATTCTACGAGGCCACAATCACCCTGATTCCTAAACCACACAAAGACCCAACAAAGAAAGAGAACTTCAGCCCAATCTCCCTCATGAACATAGATGCAAAAATACTTAATAAAATACTAGCAAACCGAATTCAAGAACACATTAAAAGTATCATACACCATGATCAAGTAGGCTTCATCCCAGGGATGCAGGGATGGTTCAACATACGAAAGTCTATCAACGTAATTCATCATATAAACAAGATGAAAGAAAAAAACCACATGATAATCTCGCTAGATGCAGAAAAAGCATTTGACAAAATCCAACACCCCTTCATGCTAAAAGTTCTAGAGATAACGGGCATGCAAGGGCCGTACCTAGAAATAATAAAGGCAGTATACAGCAGGCCAGTGGCCAACATCAAAATAAATGGTGAGAAACTTGAAGCATTTCCTCTAAACTCAGGGACAAGACAAGGATGTCCACTTTCACCATATCTCTTCAATACACTACTTGAATTTCTTGCTAGAGCATTAAGACAACTAAAGGACATCAAGGGGATAAACATTGGAAATGAAGAAGTCAAATTATCCCTATTTGCAGATGATATGATAGTATACATAAGCGACCCCAAAAATTCCACCAGAGAATTCTTACAGCTGATAAACACCTTCAGCAAAGTGGCTGGATACAAAATTAATTCAAAACAATCAGAAGCCCTTCTTTATACAACAAACAAATGGGCTGAGAAAGAAATAAGGGAAACAACCCCCTTCACAATATCCACAAACAACATAAAATACCTGGGGATAACTCTAACCAAGCAAGTAAAAGGACCGGTACAACAAGAACTTCAAGCCCTTGAAGAAAGAAATGGAAGAGGCTTTTAGAAGATGGAAAGATCTCCCATGCTCACGGATAGGTAGGATAAACATAATAAAAATGGCCATCCTACCAAAAGCAATATATAGATTCAATTAAATTCCTATCAAAATACCAACACAATTTTTTGTAGACTTGGAAAGAGCTAGTCTCAATTTCATATGGAACATCAAAAAGCCCAGGATAGCTAAATCAATCCTGTACAATAAAAAAACATCTGGAGGTATTACCATCCCAGATTTCAAGCTGTACTACAGAGCAATAGTTGTAAAACAGCATGGTTTGGTATAAAAACAGACCAGTAAATCAATGGAATCGAATTGAAGATCCAGAAATAGACCCACACACTTATGGCCACCTAATTTTTGACAAAGAAGCCAAAACGGCACAATGGAAGAATGACAGCATCTTCAACAAATGGTGCTGGTCCAACTGGATATCCATTTGTAAAAGAATGAAGTTAGACTCATATTTATCACCTTGTACAAAACTTAAGTGAAAGTGGATCAAAGACCCTAACATAAGGCCGGTCACACTAAATCTACTAGAAGATAAAGTGAGAGAAACCCTCGAACTAATTGGCACAGGCAACAACTTCCTGAACACAGCACCAACAGCTCAGGACTTGAGATCAACAATCAATAAATGGGACCTCATGAAACTGAAAGCTTCTGTAAGGCAAAGGACACTGTGATTCGAACAAAACGGCAGCCTACAGACTGGGAGAAAATCTTCACCAACCCCACATCTGACAGAGGCCTAATATCCAAAATATACAAAGAACTCAAGAAATTAAATGCCAAGAAACCAAATAATCCAATCAAAAAATGGGGGAGAGAGCTAAATAGAGAATTCACAAAGGAGGAATCCCTAATGGCTGAGAGACACTTGAAGAAATGCTCAACATCCTTAATCATCAGAGAAATGCAACTCAAGACGACTCTGAGATTCCATCTCACACCTGTCAGAATGGCTAAGATCAAAAACTCAAATGACAGCACATGCTGGCGAGGGTGTGGAGAGAGGGGTACCCTACTCCATTGCTGGTGGGAATGCAGGCTTGTGCAATCACTATGGAGGTCAGTCAGGCGATATCTTAGAAAACTTGTAATAGCTTTGCCTCAGGACCCAGCCATACCTCTTCTGGGTATACACCCAAATGCCTCTTCACGGAATCATAAGGAAGTTTCCTCATCTATGTTCATAGCAGCCTTCTTTGTAATAGCTAGAAACTGGAAACAACCCAGATGTCCCTCAATCGAAGAATGGGTTAAAAAATTGTGGTACATCTACACAATGGAATATTATTCAGCTATCAGGAAAAATGAAATTATGCAATTTGCAGCCAAATGGATGGAACTAGAAAAGCTCATCCTGAGTGAACTAACCCAGACTCATAAGGACACATATGGCATCTATTCACTTATAGTAGGAATTTAGCTATATAGTAGAAGGTATCGATACTACAATTAACACACCAAATGGAATTTGGACATAGACTTATTGTTAATTTTAATTTTTTATTTATTTTTTATATATTAGTTATATTTTTCCATTTTTTAGTCTTTTTTATCTATTGTATGCTTATTGGTTTGTTTATTTAGTAGTTCTCTCTCCTGGGCAACGAGACACTTTTCACTGATGGTACTGCTTCATAGATCCCCAATGAATGAAGAGGCTCTTGGCCTTCATACGACCTCTCAACTGAGATGAGGGACTGTTATATAAGGACACCCCACCACAGAGAAATGGGATGGAAGGGTTAGGAGGTAAAGAAAAAAAATGAAATGTGATGTTTCGGCCTTTTACTACTAACTGTCATAAACTGTTTAGGTTAATTAAGAAATGCAAACAAGCCGGGCGGTGGTGGCGCCCACCTTTAATCCCAGCACTTCGGAGGCAGAGGCAGGCGGATCTCTGTGAGTTCGAGGCCAGCCTGGTCTACAAAGCGAGTCCAGGACAGCCAGCCAAGGATATTCAGAGAAACTCTGTCTCGAAAAAACCAAAAAAAAAAAAAGAAATGCAAACTAATGGTTATGCAAGCCGGTCATTCTGTTAGGTACTATGACAGCCTATTATAGTTACTTGCTAAGCTAATCAGAAAAACCTGCTAAGAGACAAGCAACATCTGCTTACCCTAATATAAGAGATAGATAGGGCATCTTCAAAAACCTCAAGAGATCTGCAGAATATGGCATTCAAAGATGTTTTCGTAACTTTAGATTTTTTTTATATTGAGACATATCAACTCCTGACAGCACCCCCTATTCTCCTCCAAGTAGAAGATGAGCATCGAAGAATCTCCAGTGGGAGATGATTGAATTAGTCGCAAGCCTATCTCTTGGTAGGAAAAGCCCCTTGCTCCAACTGTAGACAGAATGCTGTCCAAAAAGGACAAAACCTGGAAGCACGTAAGTCGACAGCCTAGCTCTGCCAAGACAGGGTAGGTAAGTCCTTCACAACCCCTGCTCTACAATCAATGTCTGTCAGAGAAACGGGGCCAAATGACTGAAGATCAATGTTGTAATGTATGGAGAAAAAATGGGAACTGTCTAGGCAGCCACTGGTATGTCATTTCTTAGCTTTGGAAGCTGCAGGCCCTGTACTTCCTATAAAATGAGATATATTTATCCCTCTCAGGTCTTTGAGGTGGTTGAAGAACAGATAGCTAGAGTCTCATAATTAAATTTTGAGTTGTTTAGGAGTCAAGAGAGTGTTATACATCTAAGAAGATACTTTTAAAATTGTGTTGCAAGTTAGTATGAATGTTGAGTCAGATATAGAACTTTAAACTCATAGAGATGTTTAGATAGTAGAATGTTAAAGTCAGGTACCAAATACATATGGACTGGTCATTGGGAATGTATGTTAAGCCATATAACCCTCATAACTGTGGCCTAATTACCTCTGTTGTACTGTATTGTATTTATTTTTATAAGAGAAAGAGCCATTTGTTGGACTGAAAGGGAAAACTGTAGGGGGAAATAAGATATACCTTAAACTTAAAAGAAACAAAAAGGGAAGAGGATGGGGGGTTGAGGGTGGGAGGGTGGGACTGGAGGGGGAATAGGGAGGGGAGTGCGATTGAGATGTAACTTGAATAAATAAAAAATAAAGGAAAAAAAAAAGAAAAAGGAACCTCATTCCACATGGCCAGAAACATCGGCATAGTGTGGAGAATGGCAGTCCAAGGGGACATATGTATATATGGGGTCATATTTGGGTAATAGCTAAGATGGGCTAGGATTGCACAACTCAGGCCAAGGCTTGTTAAAATCCATGTGGTGTCTGTGTGCTCATTCATAATGTCTGAATGAGAATTAACAACCACCAAAACAAGCAACAATAATCTAAATACTGTTAAATAACTTATTAATAATATTTCTTTTTACAGTGGTACATCTACACTATGGAATATTACTCAGCTATCAGAAACAATGAAATTATGCAATATGCAGCCAAATGGATGGAACTAGAGAAGCTCATCCTGAGTGAGCTAACCCAAACTCAGAAGGATACACATGGCATCTATTCACTTATAGTAGGATTTTACCTATATAGTACAGGATATCTATACTACAACCAACGCACCAAAGGGAACATGGACATAGACCCTTTTTTGTTTTGTTTTGTTTTTGTTTGTTGTTTTGTTGGTTTGTTTTTTAGGTTCCCTCCCTGGCAATGAGACACTTTTCACTGGCGGTGCTGCCTTGTAGGCCCCCAGTGTATGAGGAGGCTCTTGGCCCTCATATGACTTCTGAACTGGGGTGAGGGACAGTTATGTAGGGACACTCCACTCCAGAGGAGTGGGATAGAAGGGTTAGGTGGTAGAGGGTGGGAGGGTGGGGGTAGGAAGAGGGTGAAAGAGGACAATATGATGGAGATATAACCTGAAGCAATAAATAAATAAATTTATTTATTAATAAAAAATGGGAAATACTGATCAGAAAAGTGTGATGGGTTTTTTTTCTTTTTATGATTATCATGGTTTAAATGATTATATTCAATTTTTCAGTGCCATTTTTTTAAAAACTTTTTAGAACACTTGAGTCTTTGGAAGAGGTATAAATAGAGTTGATCATTAGTGCCCACCGGAGTTACAGGTTCACTTGATAGTATGGCTGAAAGGGGCATACAACTTCAGAACATTGGTGAGTTTACTGCATGCTTACTGCTGTGCCTAAAAGAGCATGTGGCAGATACTGCTAAGCATATATATGTTGAATGAATATTGGGATGAATTATAAAAAGAAAACAGTCAAGATCTGATGGAATAAAGAAAGTAAAGAGATTTTTCTGGCAAATGGTGCCTGAGGGAAAGTGTTTGCTGCATACATAAGCCTGATGAATTCAGTTTCTTCCCTAGAACACATGTAAAAAGTAGAAGTAGAGGACCAACCCCACAAAACCATGAACTAGCCTCCATATGTGTGCTTCAGTGTGCATGTACTCACAGGCAACACACACACATGCTCACTCACACAGACGCTCACACACACATGCACACATACACACACATGCTCACAGACACAGTCACACACACACTCACACACACTCTCTCACATACACACATGCTAACATATACACATAGAAATACATAAATATACAGGGATTAAGCAATACTGTAAGCTCAAAGAATGACTGTAGTGATACTTCCAGAACAAGATGGTAGGGAGGCAGCAAGATATTAAAGTGTGATTTTCAAACTATAGATTTTTTTTTTTGAGACAGGGTTTCTCTGTGTAGCCCTGGCTGTCCTGGACTCAGGACTTTGTAGACCAGGCTGGCCTTGAACTCACAAAGAACTGCCTGCCTCTGCCTCCCAAGTGCTGGGATTAAAGGCGTGCGCCACCACCAGCCAGCCAACTATAGATATAAAAATGAAATGGTAGAACACGAGGTAATAGGATAAAAGATTAAATAGAAATGTATATGTATGCTGTGAACACACACACTAAGAGAATAAGAAATGGTTTATTCTCAAGCCATTTTGAGTGACTATGGCCCAGGAACACAGATTTAGGTTACCTCAAATTCCATGTTCCAATATGGAAGCAGTTTCATGACATTTTTATAATTTTACAAAACAGGGAAAGCCATAAATCAAGGCAAGTTTAAAATACATTGGTATGTACAAAAGAGAGGCATCCACCCGAAGATGGCAGAAGCTTTTCCATAGGCTTAAGATGCTATCTGATGCCATTCTTAGTCTTTGGGTTGGTGGAAGCCACTGGGTTTGCTAAGTCAATAGGTTCCAAAGGTTATTATCTATTAGTCACAGGATGTTAGTTCCAATACACACTTGGCCAAGGAATGGCTCCAAGGACTAAAGCTAGCTCAAGAAAGGTTAATTAGCCTCTGGACCTGAAACATTTCGTCTCTCTACAGTACTGAAATTCTAATCACTCAATCTATCTCTTGACACACAGCTTTCAGGAGTTTTGTTCACAATGCCAATCAGTTCATGAAAATAGTGTATGAAGAGGCTCTTGGCCCTCATATGACTCCTGATCTGTGGTGAGAGACTGTTTTGCAGGGACACCCCACCCCAGAGGATCAAGACGGAAGGGTCAGGGGGTAGAGCATGGGAGGGTGGGGCTGGGAAGCGGGAAAAGAGGACAATTTGATAAGGATGTAACCTGTAGAAACAAACAAATAAATTTATTAATTAAAAGAAAAAAGCAGGTAACAACGTTAAAACACTGTAAATAAAATAAAGGATACAGCCATTCAACCTGGTTTTATAAACCTCCAAGTGTCAAAAAAACGTAGAGCTAAGGTAAAATACAGGAGAAATGTGGTGTTAACCCATGTGTTTAACTTCAGCAGAGACGGGAGGAGCACCATAGAGTTAATGGACTTATAAATTCTAGAGTTACACGGAACAGGGTGGTGAGGGTACACACCCTTAATCCCATCATTCAAGAAGAGTACACCCTTAACCCCAACACACTAGACACAGAAACAGGCAGATCTCAGAGCTCAAGGTCAGCCTGATACAAAACAAACTCTAAATAGAGAAAAACTTCGATCCAGGAGTGGTGGAACACATCTTTAATCCCTTCAGATGGGAACCACAGGTCTCTGATCCCAATAATTAGAATGCAGAGACACACACATAGGATTTGGAAGGACCTAAGTTTAAAAGCTACTTACAAAAGGCCTACTCAATACCAACGAATTGTCCTTTGAGATCTCAAAATATATACACTAAAGCTGGTTTAGCTCCAAAATAACAAAATAATTTCTTCTTTAACCCAGATTGAAAGATAACACTTTATATATTGTCAAAAAACCAAATTTGCTTCAGGAGAAATATTACCCACACCCCCCCCCCCAAAGAAAGAGGGTGATTGTCCCTAAGTGAGGATTAGGGCAGGGCTCTGTTCTTATCTTTCCAGGAGAATCAAAGCATCCATTCAAGGAACCCAGGGACAACTGGACAACGGAAACCTCAGCAGAAAACAGAATCAGACACCAAAAGAAGACGAGTGACCCAGTTAATTCAGCCGGACAGACTCCTTAAATAGCTGTCTCCATCAAAAGCCTACAACCACAACAACTCAATATCGCTAAGACCATTCAGCTCTACACAATGCCCCAGCCAGAACCTCAGTAAAGCCTGGAAGTTCAGCTTCTGCCTACAAACTCCTTAGGACATCTAAACAGCTGAGAACAGAAGGACTGAACATAAAAGGATTGTACTAACATTTTTAACCATTTTTCCATTTTGGTTCGGGCCCCAAACAGGTTTACTATGACCCAAATCAGCAGTAAGTCATTTTAAGAGAGCGACGTCCCATACCCAGAGGGTGGGGAGGGTGTTTCTCCCCCCCCCCCTTTTTGGTTATTTGAAGGACAACTAAAAACTCTGTTATTTAGGGGAAGAGATTACAAGTTGTTAAATGGTCCTGTTTAGTGGGTTTTGGAGGTTAGACCCAGGGTATTTATTCCTTCTTTTCCTTTTCTGTATCCTTCTTTATCTCCTATGTGGTAATGCACGGACTTGAGAAAAATTGAGACATAGACATAGCACAGGAAGGACAAAGAAGAAGGGTCAGATTATTGAATATGCCCTTATACCTTTGTATATTGATACAAAATTAGTAGTATATTTGGCTAAAGTGGTATTGACCATTGTTTATTGTGCAAAAATAAGATTGTATTGGACTACGTCGGTATTGATATTTGTATATTGATACAAAATTAAGATTATAGTTGGCCACAATGGTATTGACCCTTGTATATGGACGCAATATTAAGACTGTATTGGGCCACATAGGCATTGATCTTTGTATATTGATACAAAATTAAGAGTATATTTAGTCACATTTGAATAGATCTTTGTATATTGATACAAAATTAAGGGTAACGCTTCCTAATGGTATTGTACCTAGAGATACTTAAAAATGAAATGTGAAGCTCTGGCCTCTTGAAACCAACCGTCTTAAACTGTTTAGGATAGTTAAGAAAAACAAACTCCTAGTCATGCATGCATGTCACCTTGTTAGCTACTATGACAGTCTATCACAGATATTCTCTAAGCTAATCAGTAATCAATTTGTTAAGAGACAAGCAACATTTGCTTATCTAAATACAAGAGATAGATAGGGCATCTTCAAAAACCCCAAGAGGTCTGCAGAATATGGCATTCAAAGATGTGGTCTTAAATTAGATTTTTTTTTGATATCGTGACATATGAGCTCCTGACAGCACCCCCTATTCTACTCCAAGTAGAAGATAAGCATCGAAGAATCTCCAGTGTGAGATGGTTGAATTAGTGGCAAGCCTATCTCTTGGCGTGTAAAAATTCCTCGCTTCAACTGCAGACAGACTGCTGTCCAAAAAGGACAAAACTTGGTAGCAGGGAAGTCAACAGCCTAGCTCTGCCAAGACAGGGTAGGTTAGTCCTTCACAATCCCTGCTCTACAATAAATGTCTGTCAGAGAAACAGGACCAAAAGGCTGAAGACTGATGCTGGAATGTATGGAGAGAAAATGGGAACTGTCCAGGTAGTCACTGGTTTGTCATTTCTTAGTATTGGAAGCTGCAGGCCCTGCACTTCCTATATAATCAGATATATTTATCCTTCTCAGTTCTCTGAGGTGGTTGAAGAATAGACAGCTTGAGTCTCATAGCTAAATTTTGAGTTGTTTAGGAATCAAGAGGGCGTTCTAGATCTAAGAAGATGGTTATAATAGTGATGCAAGTTAGTATGAAAGCTAAGTCAGTTATAGAACTTTAAACTCATGGAGATGGTTAGAAGGTAGAAGGTTAAAGTCAGGGGCCAAATATGTATGAACTGGACACTGGGAAGGTATACTGGGCCATTTAACTCTCATAAATGTGGCATATTTAATTGTGCTGTTTTGTATAGAATTTACTGTTATAAGAGAAAGAACCATTTTGTTGGGGGAAATAGGGAAGGGTTTGTGACTGAGATGTAACTTGAAGAAAAAAAATAAAGTACTTATATAAAAAAAAAAGAAAATAAGGGAGCCCAGCACTATTTCTTGCCTGAATCAGTCACATATGTAGTGCCAGATTGATAATAATGGAACCATTGTAATCACAGAAATGTAATAGTAGAAGCATTTAGTACAGACAGGGATTTGTCTGTCCTGCCCACAGAGCTTCTGTCAACACTATAGTCTAAGGACTTAGAGGAATCCTAATTCACCATCATGATATTTCATACAGAATCATTTAGGACTAAATAACTCATTTTAAGCAAATGAAGGCTGGAAGCGGGCTCTTGTACACATGCAATTAACGCACTAGGGCTACATTTTTCATCTCTCTGAAGCAGCTGGTCTGATAAAATGTTGAACATTTGAAAATTCATTTCGGCATACTCTAGGGTAACTAGAAAGCTAAAATAATGTCCTCCAGGATGTGGCACACATTCTAAACAAGCAGTTAATGCATGGTGACACACCTCCTGTGTTTTTAAGTCATAGCTCCAGAAGGTAGAATGGGAACTACTCCTTTAAGTCTTAGTAAGCAAGTCAAATTTTTGTTTCCTGTCCCAGTGGTCCTGGAAATGGCAAGAATTTGCTTGTTTGTTTCCAAAGCAGGAATGCATTCAACAAGGAATACAAGAGTGGTTCATTAAACTGGAGGTTGAGACTTCCACTCAGCTACATTGACTCCTTGTACCAGGAAAACAAAGGCAGATAAGAGGGCTACAGGACTGACTGACTAATCCTGGTCATCAAGGGAAAGTGGGTTGCCTAACACCAAAATGACGCTGCATAGACAGGCAAACATAAAGGACAACCCTTACTGCTTCTCGTATTTCTCATGGGTCTGTGAGAAAAGATGACGGAAGACTACAGGAACCCAACAGAAGTCAGCCTGGTGGTATTATGAGATTAAAATAATAGGCAAGTAAACAATGAGTCATCACCGAAAGCAACCTCAACACAGAGGGACCTCAGGAACTGAGCAGAATAAACAACACAATTTATGGGCATTAGTCATCTTCCCCTACCGTCTCCCCAAGCTGTGACATAGTCCACAGATTAAAGTCAAGATCATCACACCATGGGAAAAAACATGAAGAGCTGAGTGCTTGCTGAAGGCACGTAAAATGTTGAATGTTTAGGAGGGTGACATAAATAAAGCTGTATGCTGTTACGTATGTGAGTACTACAATAGTTACAGAAAGGAGAACTACAATAATTACATTAGTTTGATATAAGTATACAGTTTTCCTCCCATCCCCTTTTTACCAAATGGAATATATCCTTGTAATAATTTATTATATACTTTTATACTTCAGTAGTTAAGTTACAGAAGATTAAAATTAGCCAAGAGTCCTGGATGAGAGAAAAATAAACATCATGCAAAGATAGATAAACTGACGCAGTATGTTGTATCTACAACTGCAGGAAGGAGTTAACACATTTTCATTTGTTTTATAGTGGTTTCATTATATAGTAGATGTATAATGTTTATATATCTGCATTACAGTGGATAGAAGCATGATTTTGCTGTTACCCTTAATAGAAAGTTACACTTGGTTAAAAGACACATGTATAGAATGTCTAGTAGGAAGGGAAGCGTCCATGGCTAGGGTTGACTTGATTAAACTGGAAGCTACTTCCCAGAAATCTGTTTCCTGTTGGAATCATGTTGGGATTGGTCCTAAATGAGGACCCTGGGAGCTTAGAGATGGAACTAAAGTAGCACCCTTCACTCCCGGAAGGTCCAATAATGCATCCAGCAGCTGGAATGCAGCCTAGCAGCCTCTGACTTCTCCAAATTCTCTGATCTTCTTTATGCATACATTCCAAACCAGCTGTTGGTTGGAATTATCAATCAATAATGGCTGATTGATAACCGACACACAGTGTGGTCCAGCAAGATTCTTTTCCATCATCCTGAAGTGGAAGATGAAGGAATAAGACATAAGGAGGTGAAGTGACCTTTCTATAATGATACTCATCCCAGCCACAAGGATAGAGCTAGAATGCTTAAGCATGTGTTGAAGGGTCTCACCCCAATATACAATATACAATACTACAATCATCATGCAATTTTAACAAGTTTTGGAGTGTACACCCCAAATCATAACATTTTTATACTTTTCTAATATGAAAATCTCAGAAATTTTCATTATAGCTTATTTGAAAATACTTACTAACTTTCCTTGTGATTTTACTGACCCTGAAATTATTTGAAGTGTGTTGCTTCTGAATAATAATTTCTAATTAAATTCTAATATATGCAGGAATATATTCTATACATTTTAAATCCTTTATTGCTTATCAGGAATTCTATTAAGACTTTGCTGGTGAGGTTGTGGAGAGAAAGGGGAACACTCCTCCATTGCTGGTGGAAGTGCAAACTTGTACAACCACTATGGAAATCAGTCTGGTGATATCTTTAAAAACTTGGAATAGCTCTACCTCAAGACACAGCCATACCACTCCTGGCCATATAACCAAAAGATTCTTCACCAAACCACAAGGACATCAACTCAACCATGTTCATAAGAGCTTTATATATAATAACTAGAAACTGGAAACAACCCAGATGCCCTTGAACAGAAGAATGGATTTAAAAACTATGGTACATTTACACAATGGAATACTATTCAGCTATCAGAAACAAAGAAATCATTCAATTTGCAACCAAATGGATGGAACTAGAGAAGCTCATCCTGAGTGAGCTTATCCTATGTATTCACTTATAACTGGATGTTAGCCATATAGTACAGGATAACTATCCTACAACCCACAGACCCAAAGGAACAGGAACCTAGCATAACTATCCAATGAGAAATTCAGTCTAGCAGCAGATAAAACAGCTGCTGAGACACACAGTCAAACATTAAGGGGAGCTCTGGGAGTCCTATATAAAAGAGGGAGGAGGAACAGAGAGACCCAGAGGGTTCAAGATCAACACATAAGATCAATACCAACTAACCTAGGCCCCTAGAGGCTTACAGCAAATGAAACACTAATCAAAATAAGAAGAAAAAAAGTTTAGACTTGACCTAGAACCCCCTATACAAATATAGAGGATAGGCAACTTGATCCTCATACAGATCCCTTAGCAAGTAGGGGTGAGGTGATCTCAGTCATAGACTCTGTTACCTGTTAGTGGGACACTTTACCATAGTGGAGCTGCCAAGTCAGACCCCAGAGCAAGAGGAAGCTCTTAGCCCTCATGTGATTGAAGAACTCAGGGGTACTGATATGTGGGGCCCCCACACTTGAGGAATAGGACAGGTGGGAGAGGAAGTAGAGGGTAGGAAGGAGAAACCGGGAGGAGAGGAGAGAGGGGGCTGTGATTGAGAGGTAACTTGAATTAATAAATAAACATATTTCTTTTCAAAAAGATCTTGGAAATGACCTACCTTACTTTTCCATGTGAACTTAAACACCGGCATGCTATGAGTTTTTCAGGATAATGCACGACTAAGTTAATTATGTTGAAGTGGTGAGCTGTGGTGTCCAGAACAACTACAGCCTTACTAATTGCTTTATCATGTACTAAAGGAGGAATGTAGAAACAAACTCCACAATACATTAAAAATTTGTATTTTTCCCTTGTTTCTTGTGAATTTTGTTTAACTTTCTTAGAAACATATCTTAATGAAATGATCCTCTTTAAGCCTGATAATTTTTGTTTAAAGTCTATTTTATGTGAGATTAGTACAGATACACCAATTTTCTTTTGGTTTATATGATATCTTTTCCATTTCTTTTAATTTCAAGTTCTTTTTCTGTATGTCTGGTACCTGTTCTAAACTGTACACAGTTGAAACTCAGTTTTAACCCAATCTGATGAATTCTGTCCTTTGATTGGATCATTTATGCTATTACACAAAGTAGCTGAGTTTGATGGCTAATCTCAACTGTCAAATTGGCTGAATTAACAATCACTAAGGACAGTGGTTCTCAACCTTCCTGATGCTACAACTCTTTAATAACAGTTCTTCATATTTTTGTGACACCCAACCATAAAATTATTTTTGTTGTTGCTTTATAACTGTAATTTTGCTACTGTTATGAATCATAATGTAGATATCTGATATGCAACCTCTGTGAAAGGGATGTTCAATGCCCAAAGGGTCACAACCCTTGGATTGAGGACCACTGACCTAGGAAATCAGTGAAGCAGAATACTGGAGTTATCAAGAGGGCCTCTTCAGAAGGGTTACACCATGAGCACTGGTGTTTATCCCTTGAACTTGTGTAGTGATTTTGTCCAAGACTAACCTTTATTGTTATTTTTATTTATGTGTTTGGGTAGTTTGTCTGCAAATGTGTCTGTGCACCATGCATGCATAATGTGCAATGCCCACAGGGACGAGAAAGGACATCAGCTCCTCTGGGACTGGAGTTTAAATGGTTGAGGGTTGCCATGCAGACACTGGGAACAGAACCTGGAAGGGCAGCCAGTCCCTTAACCCCTGAGCTATCTCCTGCACACCATTGTTTCCTTACAATTAATACCTTCCAACTTGGAGGGAAACTTGTTAAGACATAGGAAGTTTACAGAGAGGCAAAACAACAGGGTGTTCTAATAGATGAATCATTTCATCCTCAGGGAAGCCCATTAAGCTCAAGAAGTAAACAACTCAAAAGCACTGAAGTCCCTGACTTCACTGGTCCTACCCTCACCTCCACCACCAAGCACTGATAACCAGTAGGGATGCCTGAGAGACTTTCATACACACTGAGCTGTGGCAGAGGCTCAGACCACCTGAGCTACCTGGAAAAGACACTCTAACCTGTTGAGCTACCTGTAGGTTGTTCAGTATGCTCCAGATTTTTAGATTTCATGAGCAGCCATCAATGCTGGAGTAGGGGGTAATGTAACTGTCTTTAGTCATTTCTGTTCCTGTAATTTTTCCCAATCTGTAGGTTGCCATTTTGTTCGAATGACAGTATCTTTTGCCTTACAGAAGCTTTTCAGTTTCATGATGTGCCATTTATTGATTGTTGGTCTTAGATCCTGAGCTACTGGTATTCTGTTCAGGAAGTTGTCACCTGTGCCGATGAGTTCGAGGGTTTTACCCACTTTCTCTTCTAATAGTGTGTCAGGCCTTATGTTAAGGTCTTTGATCCACTTGGACTTAAGTTTTGTGCAAGGTGATAAGTATGGGTCTAATTTCATTCTTTTACAAGTCAACATCCAGTTAGACCAGCACCATTTGTTGAAGATGCTGTCCTTGTTCCATTGTACGGTTACAGCTTCTTTCTCAAAAATTAAGTCACCATAGATGTGTGGGTTCATTTCTGGGTCTTCAATTCAATTCCATTGATCCACTGGCAATTGCTATCAAAATACCACCACAATTCTTTACAGACCTGGAATAAGCAATTCTCAACTTCATATGGAATAACAAAAAACCCAGAATAGCTAAATCAATCCTGTACAATAAAAAAGCATGTGGAGGCATCACCATCCCAGATTTCAAGCTGTACTACAGTGCAATAGTAATAAAAACAGCATGGTACTGGGCAATGTATCTTATCTTGGCCTCTTCTGTAGTCTGTCTGGCAAGAAGTGAATTTACACTCCAATAAACACTTCTGCTGCCATGATGCTCTGCATAATTGTATGAAACCACACAATCACAGATTTAACTCTCTGAGACCTAGAGCCAAAATAAATCCCTTTTCTGCCTCCTTTAAGTTGCTCTCTTGAGTACTTGATTATGGTGACAAGAAAAGTAGCTAATGTCTTAGGTTTTAATCTACTCATTTACTTTTTATCTTTTTTTCACTCTGGACTTTCCTTGATTCCCTAGGGCTAAATGTCTTAGTGCTTTATTTCCTCTGTTGATTTTTCATTTATATCTTCTTGAATTGTTGACTTTTAGTGAGTGCTCCAGGGAAGATCCTCTGGCTGCAGAAATAGTGTGTCTGTCTGTGTTACTCAGAACAGTGGCCATATATGATTGTGGAATGAATGAAATATGTCCAGTTCAATGTGGGGGCTCATTTATTAAATTGACTTTTAGATCTGTTGAAGTAGCCATGTGTGGTTAATGGCTACTGTATTATACACAGCAACTAGAGAGATTGCATGACACTTCCTGACTTTACATTGTCTGCTGTTAATATCATACTACTTTTAAAGCCTAGCTACATTTATATTTTTTAGAAACTTCTGTGCTATTATTTGCATATAGTTTATACAAATTTGGGGGGGGGTTGTTTTATTATTATTTTTTTTTTTACAATTTCACTTTAAGTTTTTTTTCATTTCTTTTAAAAAGGGGCCAATGAGGTGGCTCAGTGATGCCACCAAGCCTGGTGACCTGAGTCTGAGTCCTAAGGTCCACATATGGAATGAGAGAACTGACTGTTGCAGTTTATCCTGTGAGCATGACATGTGTGCCATGGTATATGCATCTTTAAAAATAGACGTCATTTAATATTAACCACATTAAAACATAGATATATACTGATATCAGCATTTCAAGTGCTTTCCTGTAAATAGGTATATGCTGTTTCCTGTTGTAGATTCATTCTCTGTGTCTGTGTCCTTTCTTTTTGTATTTTTTTATTTTTTATTCTTCTATTTTTTTCCTTAAGTATGCATATCCTAGTTTGCTCTCTGTTGCTGTGATAAAATATTAAACAAATCCAAATTGGAAAGGAGTTTTTTTTCTGCTTATAGGTCATAGTCCATCATCAAAGGAATCCAAAGCAAGAACTCAAGGCAAGAATTAATTTAAAACTCAAATACAGATCACAGAGGAATGTTGCTTATTGGCTTGCTTTCCATGGTTTGATCAGCTTGTTTTCTTATACAATGAAGGACCATTTGACCCAGTGGGTGCACTATCCACACTGTGCTGGACACTCCCATATAAATTATTAATCAGGAAAATGGTCCCCAGACATATCCACACTCCAATATGATAGAGCCAATTCCTCAGTTGAGGTTACCTCTTCCCAGATAACTCTAGTTGTGTCAACTTGACAAAAATAATGCCCTTTAGAGTTTACTGTGCACATGTTTATGAATTCTCATTTGTTCAAAAAAAAAGTCCTTATTTTGTCTTTATTTTCACAATATATTTTTATGTAGTTATAGGAAAAGATGATGGTGAATTTGAGGGTGCCTCCATGTGATTCTGTGACTGGGAGTAGAGATTATGTAAGATTCTTGGAAATGAAGAAGAGTAGAAGCATATAAAACATCATCAAAGGGCTTCTTTTTAATTGTCAGAGAAAGCAAGGTGGAGGTATACAGGAGGGGTTGGAGACAGGAAAGGTAAAGAGTAAATGATGTAAATATATCATTTTTTTAATTTAAAGAAAAAGAACATGAAGCCGTGAGTAGGTCTGGTACGAGTTAAGGTGAGAAGTAGGAGCAAATATGATCACAATACATTGTACAAAATTCTCAAAGAAAACTCAACGGACAGCACATGTTGGTGAGGCTGGCGAGAAAGGGGAACCCTCCTCCTTTGCTGGTGGGAGTGCAAACTTCTACAACCACTATGGAAATCAGTCTGGTGATATCTTAGAAAACTTGGAAAAGCTCTACCTCAAGACCCAGCCATACCACTTCTGGGTATACATCCAAATGATTCCTCACCAATCCACAAGGACACCTCCTCATCTATGTTCATAGCAGCTTTATTTGTAATAACTAAAAACTGGAAACAACCTATATGTCCCTCGACCAAAAAATGGATTAAAAAAAAACCAAAAACAAAACTGTGGTACATTTACACAATGGAATACTACTTAGCCATCAGAAACAATGAAATCATGCAATTCGCAGCCAAATGGATGGAACTAGAAAAGCTTATCCCAAGTTAACTAACCCAGACTCAGAAAGATGCACATGGCATCTATTCACTTATAACTGGATTTTAGCCATGTAGTATAGGATAACTATCTTACAACCAACACACCAAAAGGAACAGGAACACAGACCTTGTTACCTGTCAGTGGGACACTTTGCCCTAATAGAGTTGCCATATAGGCCCCCAGTGCAAGAGGAAGCTCTTAGCCTTCATATGACTGTTGAACTGAGAGGGGCTGATATATAGTGGCAACCCACTCCAGAGTAGGAGAGGTACAGCGGGGGAAGAGTGTGGGAGGGTGGGACTGGGGGGGGGGGTTACAGAGAGGGGACTGTGATGGATATGAAACTTGAAGTAATAAACCAAAAAAAAAAAGAAAAAAATATTTTCAAGAAAAAAATCACTAAGAGGGTATAAAGATAGCTGAAAAATATAGGGAAATAAAAGGGTACCCTAGTGACCCAGTTATAAGGGACCAGAAGGGGAAAGAAGACTCATCCAAATGGGAAACCTAGTAATCCTGGTGAAAGTACTGCCAGCCCTGCACATAGGACAAGTCCATGGTCCTCATAGGCCATGATTCTCGGTGATTCCTTCTGTGTGATGGGTCACAGTGAAGGGACAATTCATTTTTTTTTAATTGGCCATATTTCCGAAGTCTCTGATGTTGCAATCTTGACATGGAACCTATTATTATGACTGAACTATTCTGGGCAATTTATAATAAGGAATAAATAGTCAGGTTGCCTGGAATTCACTTGACACAGCTTGAAAGAGAAAGGTGGTTATGGAGGTGGTAGTGGAGATGGGGAGGGCTGGATGGTGGCATGGGAAAAGCTCGCATGACATGAGACTCAACATGGGTAGTAGAGGGGTACAAAAGACAGCAGTCTGGCCACAGTGTCTGGGACACAACGTCCCTTGAGTCTTACCTTTGAAAGCATGACACCCAGTCCTCAAAGCCATCTCTCTACTATGAGGTTTTAGCTTTTAATTAGCTTACCTATTTATTATCTGGTTTCCTTAAGAGTTCAAAAAATAATAAATAATTGGTTTTGGTTGACATTAGCCCATTCCCTGCTCTCCCATACCCTCTGCCTTCCTGAAAACCAGTTGGATCTTGTTCTCATAATCCAATCTGAATTTTTGGGTTGGAGATTGAAGACCATTTACACTTAGCATTATTGAGAAAGATAAGCTGACACACATATACCTTTTCCACTTTATTCAAATATGGTGTTCCTTTCTTCTCAGTTATGCACTTAATAGCTTTCTGGTTTATTGGGCTGAACGTGTTTCTTTCCTAAATCTCATCTACTCACATTATTTGTGAAATGTATTTCCTGACATAACATCTGTGACTCTCTCTTCCTCCTCTGTGGATAGGATTCCTTCCAATATTTTCTGCAGTAATTACTTATATTCATGAGTTGCTTTGGTCTGTGCTTGTGTTGGGAGTCTATCTCTCCTTTGATTTAAATAGGTAACTCTGCTGGATATTATCTGGGCAACTTTAGTCAGCAGGTATTTACTTTCAGGACTTGAAATATCATGTGTGTCCTACTTTGAGATTTCTGCTGAGAGGTCTAACATTAATTTGCTGAGTTTGCCTTTGGAAACTGACATTTCTCTTTTGCAGTTTGTAAGGTTCTTGCTAGTACATACAACATCTTAATTCTGTGACCTAGAGTTCCTTTTTTGTCATTTCTATTTCAGTTCTAGACACCTTTTATATTTAAATGCCCACATCTTTCCCCTATTTTTCAGGCATTTTCTTCTACAATTTCATAAAATAGGTCATCTGTGATTTCAGTTTATATATATTTCAACTATTCTACCCATTGGTTCTTAGGTTTGATGTCTTAATCAGGCCCCAAGAATTCAGCCATTGTATTCATGGCTGCTGTTTTTGTTTGTTGTTGTTGTTGTTCTTTATTGTTAAATGAACATCTCTGGTAGTCATTCTTTGCTTGGTATAACCTATTAGTAATATTTCCCACAGAAACATTAAGGATTCTTTTGCAACTACTGTGAGGGAGCTGGGCATGCACACAAATGTATGCCAGAGCATAGGTTATCTGGAAAACATTGCCACCCACTACCTCTGGCTCTTACAAGCTTTCTGTCCCTCTTCTGCAATGAATTCTAAGCCTTGGAAAGAGGGTGTGATACAGATGTGTCATTTAGGGGTGAGCATTCTGCAGTCTCGTATTCTCTGCACCTTGGTCAGTTGTGGTTTTCCGTGCTAATATGATTAGTTTTTCTGATAACATTTAAGAGCTATACTAATCTGTGGGTATAATAAGTCTTTAGGACTAAGGTTAATGCTATGTCCATTTAGCAGAATATCAGGAGTAGGTTCTACCTTAGGGCTTTTCTAGCCACAGATTCTTGGCTTCAACAATGTTGAGAGGTACGAGTTTCCTCTTATGGAATGGATTTTAAATCCAATCAGAAAGTGGTTAGTTATCCTATTGATGTTCAAGCCATTATTACATCAGCAGGCATGTCTTGTCAGAAGGATGAAAGTGATGATTACTTTTCTCCTCCAGTGTTATGCATATCATCTTGTGGCACTATGAAAGTCAGCCAGTAGGGATGAAATTTCCAGGTCAGTACCAGTTTGGTTTCTCCATTTTGTATGAATCAAGTGTGTGGTGTCTTCAGCAATTGGGACTCATCATCCAATTCTGGAGTGTAACTAAGAGCATTGGCTACAGCATGTAATGTTTGGAGATCTCTGAGACTTCAGGCCAACAACCTTAAAAGTAATTACCCATTCCTGGCACTGGGATTGTTATCCTATATTGTTTAGTAGGTAGCCTTCATTATGTTGAAATATAACCCTTTTATCCATATTCTCCAGGACATGTACCATATGGGATTTATGGATTTTTGTCGAAGGCTTCTTCTCCATGTAATGAGATGATTATTTGGTTCCTGTTCTTGAGTCTATTTATGTAGTGAATTATACTTACTGATTTACATATGGTGAACTATCCCTGCATTGCTGGGATGAAGCTGACTGAATCTTGGTGAACATACAGAAATATAACTTTAGATCCTTCTCCCCTTCCCATCTCCCTCCCCCATCAGCTGTCAAGATCTCCAGCTTACCTGCTCTGTTATTTTCTCTCTCTAACCCCAATGAATTGTCTCTCAACTCTGAGTTTATTTTTAAATTACTTTATCACAAAATCAAAAATTTAGAGAGTATGCGCCTGCAGTGACAACAGGAAACTAGCAATCCTACATGCACTAGATACACCAGCTTCCTTATACCCTGTTCATATCCACATACAGGTAATCATGCTCTTCTCCAAGCCAGGCTGCCTTTCCTAGTGTAATCAACTTCCACTTTCCTCGAAAACTGTCAGTAAATGGTACTGTACTAATGGTTCATGAACCTATGTCCAAGTTACAGCTTCCTGGGGTTACACAGATTCTCAGAGTGGTCATTCACTCAGTCAGGAGGATTTTGGGGCTTGAGGATAAAACAATGCAGAGGTTTCTTTTCTTGACCAAAAACTGACCATAAGACTTCTACGATGATTGATCCCACAGCACCACTGTGCACACTAAGGGGGAGGTGGCTCTTCTCCCCTGTTCACCTGCTGTGCAGATGCAGACTACAGACTGCAGGTACCTACCTTAAACTGCATTTTTGAAAAATGCCATTTAAGTGTCTGTGGAGCTCAGTAAGGCATTACTTTGCTTTTTATTTGAAGCTTCAATGGCATCCTACCCTAGGGTCCATTGCCTCTACAAATCTAACTTCTGGTTTTCGGGGTCTGCCTCATCTCTGTCTCCTGCTGCACTCCGACTTCCATGCTGCTCATCACTCCCTCAGCCGAGTACTGATGCTGTTTTGGATTCACAGATGCAGCAGACGCCGTGCCTCAAATCTGCCATCTTTCTTCTTCTACCTAGATATATCTTCTTTTAAAAAAAGAAATATATGTATCTCCAAAGTAATAAATTTTAAACATTTAAGAATACAATATGTTTAAAACATAAAATTATTCTAAATGGTAAACACAAATTGATGTTTGAAAATATAAATGATATCATTTGTCAATTTTTCTTAAACAGCAATCATAACACTCAAAGGAATTTGTGAAATCTAATTCCAACATAAAAAATTACTGGAAGATGATTTTAACTCATTTCTTAAGAAACTATTATACATTATACTGTTTTTCATTATCAACTGATATTAGACATTTAGATTATAAAAGACCAACTTGTTTTTAAATGAAAATATAAATTAGCAACTGAAGACAAATTTAAACTTTAAATTTTCAACATAATTTGTCATATATTTGCTGGGACCAGCCAAACTCCTAAATTAGTGTTGAATCTGGGCCAATAGTAAACAAATGAGCATGAAAATCATCAGAAACTGGCACATGTCACACACAAAGAGATATTTATCAAAATCACCACTAAAATCATGCTTGGTTTTTCCTTCCAATTTAACATTGGATTCAGAAAACTCTAGTAATCATGAACGAAGTTCAAAATGAAACAGCCTGATCTCACTAAAGTGTTTGCTTAACTGTAAATTGGATATAAATATAGAGTGCATAAATTTCTCTTATTCTATATAAAATATCAGTAAATATTCTCCTAATAAGATGAGGGAACTTGATCTTTCATATTGAAAGCTTTTGCTCTTTTAAGAAATTTAAGTACAGTTACTTACAGAAATATGTTCTTAAAATGACAGCTGCATTATACTTTACTTCAATCATTTCCATATAGGAACTTCATCAAAAACTTCTTACCACCATTTAACTTGTTCAATGAACACTGAAAAACTGAAACATACTCAAAACAATTCCCAATGAGAATGTAGGCAATTTCAAAATTAAATGCACCCATAGGAATTCAGACAATAACAGATGTAAATCACCTTCGCTGAGTCCAAGCTCAAACCTGAAGAGTAAAGTCCCCTGTTCCTTTATACTATTTAGTGAGAACTCTGTCACTTGTTTCTCACTCTGAAGTTCACTTACAAGACTGAAACATTATTTTCATAGGTATATCCCATCATTGATCTACACCTCATTATCCAAAAACCCTGATGGAAACATGTTCCCAGGCACAATTTCCTTCATGTTATAAACAGCAAGTCCTTTCTCTAGGCTAACAACCAATCATATTTTGAATATATCTTCTTTTAAAATGTATTAGAAGCACATATTTAAAAACAAACACAGCAGCTGGATGGAGGCGCCACATGCTTTTGATCCCAGCACTCAGGAGGCAGAGGCAGGTGATCTCTGAGTTCAAGGCCAGCCTGGTCTACAAGCTACACAGAAAAACCTTGTCTTGAAAAACACAAAAACAAAAAAAATAAAATAAAGACAGTGTGAAACTGCTTTTCACAGTCCGTGGAAGCGAGCTGCATGATGCTATTGAGCAGACCGTGCCGTCCGGCCAGTGCTCCTTCTGCAGAGTCAAAGCCCTCAAGCCTGAACTGTGGGAAGATGTAACAGTCTTGTCAGCTGAAGACAGGTAACCGAGCACCACGGGGACAATGTGCTAAATTTTAACACTGTTCATTAACAGTTCCATCTTCCTGAGTTTGCGTTTGTTCTTTGGCATTGGCTTGGGATATAATCCGTTTCTTAGAAGATATTCCTTGCTGAGGCGAATCTGAGCACCATGCTGAAGCTGGAAAGAACACAGCGCTTGAAGAGGGCGAAGCAGAGTCTGTTGAGAAAACAGACACTAAAAATGTATTTGTGGCAACTTGTATTCTATCTACATCTTTCTTTCAAATACAAACACTTATGTGTCTGTTTTTATTATTTTCTTTAACTGTGAAGATCAATGACTATTCTAACACTTCATAGTTACTTCTAAATTCACAGATTCTAATAAAGATTTATACTCATTTTCTATACAGGCAATAGAGCCTGAATTAAGTTTTATTCACTAATTCATTTAAATAACATGAAAATTTGTCATTATAATAAATATTCTGTTAACAAGATGATTAAAGGACATATTTACATACAAAAACAGGCACATCAAACTAGTTCAGTTTCAGTCACAAGTTAGTGTACCTCACCGACACAAACAATTTCAAGATGGCAGCAAAGCCTTCCTCACAGTGGTCCATGGAATACATAGAGGTGACGGATTCTCATGTGGTACCTTTGAAATACTGTAATTTTACACCCTGCCTAAAGTCAAATACCGGCAGAGCCAAGCATGAAACACTAATATGTTAGCTGGATATGCATGTAGTTAACAGAGGTGGTGAAAGCTGTCATGCAACTGGAACAAAATTCAGGATTAAAAGCTAAAACAAAATTATACAATATTTAAACACATTTTTGGGTCAGATTTTCTGGATATAAGGCTTCTTATCACAATCATTTAAATAACAGTGGCAAAGGTTTTGGTTAAAAAGAGCATTAGAGAATCATTTTTTGTTTGGTTGTTTTTTTTTTTGTTTGTTTGTTTTTTGAGACAAGTTTTCTCTGTGTAACAGTACTGGCTGTTCTTCCAAAAGACCCTGGTTCAAATCCCAGCACCCACATGGCAGTTCACAGCTGTCTCTAATTGCCAGGTGTGTTGCTGGGATTTGAACCAGGGTCTTTTGGAAGAACAGCCAATGCTCTTAATCACTGAGCCATCTCTCCAGTCCCTAAAGAATCATTTTTTAAAAGAAAAAAATTGATAGAAAATTTCCAAGTGTCTGTGTGAAAATTTATTTCTCCACATACACAAAATACATGGTAGGAGAGACTTTGCTTTACAATGAAGTGTAAGAGACTAAGGCAGTCTCTTGTAATTGCTTCTCCCTACCCATTATTTTTATCCTTATTAAAAGAATATAAATTGTACTCATTAAGGCACTGTACCTATCTACTAATAATGAGTAATGACAGGTAAATGAAAGTCACTTGGAATGGGGCTTTTAGAGGCATTCAAAGCCAACATATTTAGGTAGCATAGGAATTTATGCACCCTTCTGTCAAGAACATGGTTATTAGAGGTGGGACAACTATCATGATCAGTCGGCAATAAACATGAAGATTAACGTCAAACACAAAGGATGATGGACAGACAGAAGAAATGTGTGTCTTTTGTGCTTATTTATCTACATGTTTGACTTTGCACCACATGCATGCAGTGCGCACAGGGCAAGATGATGTCATGAGATTCCCAGGGACTGAAGGTCCAGACAGTTATGAGCTGTGGTGTGGGTGCTGGGAATTAAAGCTGCATCCTCTGGGAGAATATCCAGTGCTCTTAAGTGCTGAATCATTTTTCCAGCCTCAAAACCTGGGTTCCGGATGTCCTTCCATAACTCAGGACTGCCCACTTCGGCATGCACTTGAGCACATTGTACTTGCAGAAGGAGTCCAAGGCATTTTAATTTAACCACTGCCTCTGTGTTTAGACGCTGACATACATAGCCCTTATTGATACAGACCAGTAAGAAAAAAAGACAAATATTTTGGAAACCTCTACAGAGGTTGTAGAAAGCCCATTAGGTATGTTTTCATTGTTTCTTTTCCTAGTAAAGACAGGAAAGGAAATAGAGAAATGTGTATGTTACCTAATAATCAACCTAATTTACAGACTGAATTATAAAACACCATAGATTTCTAGGTAACACAGATAAGACTATAGAAGCCACTGAAAAGTCTCTTCATCTTCTGACATTAGGCTTTCCATAGAATAAGGCTAATGTTCCAACTTTGCCATCCAAAGATAAGATTCTATCAAATTTACTTCAGTAATAGAAAGATGTAGACAAGATCCCCATTTCATCTCTGAGGTGGTTACTGATAATAGCCATCTTTTTGTCTTGGCAAATGATCAGTGTACATTTTTTATTCCTTCTGAAGTTAGGCATGGTCATTGTCATACTTGGTTTCAATTGTCACCTTGACACAGCCTAGAGTCATCTGAGAAGGGAGTCTCCATTGTCCTACTTGGTTTTAATTGTCACCTTGATACAGTCTAGAGTTGTCTGAGAAGGGAATCTCCATTGTCCTACTTGGTTTTAATTGTCACCTTGACACAGCCTAGAGTCGTCTGAGAGGGGAGTCTCCATTGAGGAACTGTGTAGATCAGCCTGCCCTGATGGTGTGTCTGTGGAGGGCTATCTTCATTGTCAGTTCATGTAGGAGGGCTCAGCCCACTGTGGGCATTCTTTGGGCAAGGTGATGCTGGGATATATAAGAAAGCTTGTTAAGCTTGAGCCTGTATGTGAGCTGGCAAAGAAGTATTCTTCTATGCTTTCTGCTTCAAATTCCTACTTGAGTTTCTGTCCTGACTTCCCTCAATGAGAGACTGCAACCTTTAAGTTAAAATAAACTCTTTCCTCTCCAAGTTACTTTCAGTCAGAGTAATTATCACAGCAACATAAATCAAGTAGACTCATTTGATGAAATATGAGTTCAAATGCTATGTGTTTTCTTTGTATAGAAGCATTAGAAGTGATGCAGGATTTACCATTTTCTTGCCTCTTTTTTATGAAAGTGGAATGACTTTGGGGTAGATTTCCATAAACCTGGCTCCCTAAGCAACTGCATGACCAAAGGCCCTCAGAGTGCCCCCACAGGACAAGCAGCATGGAGAGAGGCTAAAGCATGGACGTCTTACACCCTTTTAATTTACTGCAGGCAACCTTGACAATGCTAACATATACTAGTTATGTGTTTCAAGAGAAGTAAATAAGGTCCACCTGACGAAGTTATTATAACAAACAGTAAGATGATATATTGGACCCCAACAATTAGTGTTGAAAGCATTTCTTGATTCAGTAAATAATAGTGTTTCTATATAAAGAAAAATTATCAGATTGAGAGTACATGAGAAAATCCTATTTATAGAACAAGTTTATTTTGAAGTATTTACTTGGGGTAAATGGGTGTTATGTGAATCCTTTTGTGACCACAACAGCTGCATATGTATGGTTACAGCTTTCAAGGGGCCATTCCTAGCAACCACTGATACTAGACAGAGCTAAGGTACATACATTTACATGCAGCTCAAACCTTTTTTTCACTTCCCTCTTTGAAATTCTGTAATGTAAAACTACCCACATACATAAAGAAAGACCTTGAAACAAAAATAAACCTGAAGTTGAAGACTCCCTGGAAAATATTGTAATAGACTAATAAAACTCATCAGGTTGCAGTTCTATTGATCCACAGTCAAATCTAAGGGGCACAGAAAGTCTAAGGTGCTTGTGTTGACAATGGTAGCAATTAATATACCTTACTCAATTTGTACAATAGTGAGGAAATGGTTTTTTTTTTTGTTTTTTTTTTCCCAGTTATGGAGACTGAACAGATTAGGCAAGTGCTCTTTCACTGAGCTATATCCCCAGGCTATGTAACCATTTCTAAATAACTTTAAAAGCAAAAACAAGTGCAAAGAGAGATTATTCCATCTGCCCTACCAAGCTATGCTGACAACAGGAGGTAAAGTTGCAATTCAAACTGGCTTCAGAGCCTGTACCGTGAGCCTTCTGGGTGGCACATCCTCATAGTCTCTCACTTCCTGCTACTTCCCATGCTTCAAAGTTGCTCCAGCATAAAGAATGGGGATGAACCAAAAGACGGAAAATCAATGTTACATCAAGTTTGTTTATTCTTAGGAGCCTAATGTCTATGGAATAAAGCCATATGATATTTTTCTGTTTTCTATGATCTCAAGGTTTTCTAGAAATATACCACAGCTTTTCCCCCAAGAATGAAAGTAATATACCCTAGTCATAGAAGACAGTAACTGTGTTCCACAAAGAAGTGTGCTGTTTATTTATTTACTTATTTATTTATTTTTTTATCTAATTTTTAACAGATTGGCCTTAGGGTTCACTTGCCAACAAAACAGCTAATACTGTAAATGGGAACAAATTTGTTCCCTATAATAAGTAACTTAAGATGTTTCATTACACATCTCCCCTTCATGCTCCCACCAATCATATTAGAGTCACCCAAGTCATGGGCATAATTGTCAGAGATTGTTTCTCTACTCCTGGCCACTGTGATTTGATTATTCCTGAAGGCTGAAGTAAGCAGAATAAGGGTTCCAAGTTCACTGTTACTATGAAAGTCTATGTTCAATCCATCCATAAGGAGTAACAAAAGCTCAGGAGCCATTATAACTCTGTATTTTAGAGTTATCCAAATCTTTTGTGGTCATGATAAGGCTTTTATATTTTAAGATATCACATCATAAACCATCACATCTAATCTAGTAGGAAACAATGTCAGCTATTAGCTTTTTGTCATCAATGTATGTTTCTGATTTCATCACGAAGGAAAAGTGTTAAGTAGGTGTAAATTAAGTTGCACAGATAGAGGAAGGGTGACAGATAATGAAGGTACGGGAAGTGTCTGGGACACCCTGGTCATTCAAAACACAGAACTAGGATTGCTGGTAAGTGTTCTTCTCAAAGACAACATGGGAGAATGAAACTGTTTAGCAGGAACAGTCTACACACACATCCAAAGGAAACCTCATCATGAAATACAACTTCTACCAAAAGAAGAGTGCCTCCAATTCTCATTGCACACAGCTCAGGACCCAGGAGGACAAAGCACTCAATCCTGGTCCCCAGCATTTGTTGACTCTTCTGCCTCTGGAGGTCTTCTTTTGTTTTGTTTTGTTTTCTTCAAGGTTAATGTCTCTGTGACCTCGAGCTACTCTGGACTAGATTTTACTCAATGCTGAAATTTTATTCACGGTGAAGGCATTGTCTCATAGCAGTAGAGACACTCTACAATAAAAGAAAGAAGAGGCAGAAAGAATGCTGTGTGCATACACGTGTGTGTGTGTGTGTGTGTGTGTGTGTGTGTGTGTGTGTGTGTGTGTGTGTGTG
>CAJQZJ010000222.1:2797057-2843289 GCA_907164525.1 Lophiomys imhausi
AGTGTGTATGTGTATGTGTGTATATGTGTCTGAGTGTGCTGTGTGTATATGTGTGTATGTGTCTGTGTGTATATGTGTCTGAGTGTGCTGTGTGTAGTGTGTATATGTGCATGTGTCTGTGTGTATGTGTATGTGTGTATATGTGGGTGTATCTCTCTCTGTGTGTCCATGTGTGTGGATCTGAGTGTTTATTATTAGAAACAAAAAAAAAAGAACACATTCAGAACACGTTAACTGTTTAACAATTAATGTTACTGCTCACTTGGAGGAGAAATCCTCTAGAGAAATATGGAAAGAAAGACCAAATGTAACTAGAAAAAAGTATCCACAGAGGAGTTTGAAGGGATTTAAAAGTTACATTTTTTTTAAAGTAACCAGAGCAGATGGGTTTACCAATGCATTACATCTCATTTTTATGGAGGATCTAATTCTACAAGGAACTATTTTAGGCCATAGAGAAATATTACTTCAGTTTACCCTGGGAAGTTGGAATACCTTTAGTCCCCAAACTTGCCAGATAGAAGCATGGAAACCTGTGTATCACAGTTCATCAAACAGCATACACGCTCCAGCTGCACACAGAATGTCAATTGTCAGGAGAGTTCACCCCAGGTACACAAACACAGCCCAATGCTTCAAAATCTGATTACAACAAATTATATCAAATCTGAAGAACAGGAACAGGGAGGAGGCTCAGGAGGTAAGGGCACTTGCCACCAAGCCTGACAATCTGAGTTCGATTCCCAGGATCCACAAGCTGTACACACACACACACACACACACACACACACACACTCATGTACACTAAATGTTAAAAAAAGGTTTTGAGAACTAAAGGATGAACCATATAATAATAGTGACTACCCTAAAAGTGCCTTGCAAACAGTTTAATCATTAGTAATAAAAACTAAGTAACTAAGTATTTAAATATAACACTTCTTTCTCTTTTTTTTCTGAAACAGGATTTCTCTGTGTAGTCCTGGCTATCCTGGAACTCGCTCTATAAACCAGAGTGGACTTGAACTCAGAGATCTGCCTTCCTCTGCCTCCCAAGTGCTGGGATTAAAGGTGTATGCCATCAAAGTCCAGCTAAATATAATATTTCTTAACAAATTTTATGTATTCATATACATAAATACCACTTAATTCACATATTAAATTACATTTTTTTTACCAAAAACCTAAATAGTATGAAATTATACAATTGTACTTATTCTTTGTTAAAGTAGTTAGTTTACCTGTTTGGGAAGTCGAAACAAGGAATTCTTATAGAAAATGTCCTTAGCCTGGCTCCATGTACCATCAATGAGGATGATTGTGGAAGGATAAACAGCAGAATCTAATAGAAATTCTTCCAAATTAGTAGCTTCAGCCCCTGGATATAATATTAATGTGCCAGAGTCCCGGCAAACAGTTGAAAGTTCAACATCTCTAAAACAATAATTTTTAACATATCTTTATTAGGTATGGGGAAAACAAAAGTTTTACTACATTATTTCCTGCCAAGGTTTTCCTATCCAATGGCCACTGACATAATTTTTAACCCTCCCAAAGAAACATCTATGTAGAAAAGAACTATTCCCAACCACCCAGTCATCCAGTCCACTTACTGCTCTTCACTGAAGCGGCGGCCAATCTTTACTGTGCATTTATCTGGGGGAAGGCATGCTGCTAGCAGAGGAACTGTGCGCAACACTTTGCTTTCCTTTAATGAAAAATTAAAGCATAAAGTTATTACACAAAGCCAAGTGGGGTGGCACATATATTTAATCCCACCACTCGGGAGGCAGAGGCAGGCGCATCTTTGTGAGTTCAAAGCCAGCCTGGTCTACAGAGTGAGTCCAGGACAGCCAGGGCTGTTATACAGAGAAACCCTGTGTTGAAAAACCAAAAAAAAAAAAAAAAAAAGTTATTACATAAACATTTTAAAAACTTTTCTGATGGAACTCAGTGATAAAGTGCTCACTCATCGGATACAAGGACCTGAGTGTCAACATCCTCATGGCAGAAAAACTTTCCTGAGAAACATTTGGTTTCTAGCTTAATATATTGTTACGTGTCTTTTACTCAAAATCAGAATTGAAGAAGTGATAGCACGCCAGGTGTGATGGAGCACACCTTTAATCACAGTACTTGAGAGACAGAGGCAGGTGGACCTCTGTGAGTTCAAGGCCAGCCTGGTCTACAAAGTGAGTCCAGGAGTCATGGATACACGAAGAAAGTCTGCCTCAAACAAAGAAAAAAAAATGGTAACATTTCCCAAACTTATCAGTATTAAGTATAACACAAGCATATTTTTTTAATTATTTGAATAATACTTACAGTTTAATGGTTTGGACTATAAATTATATGGGGAAAATACAGATATGTATGCAAATACCATAAGGAAATCCATTACTATGTATAATTAATAAATCTTAACAATAAACTGAATAGATTATGAATTATAAATGCACAAAAATTTGTGTTAAACTGAGTATTTTGATAAGCTTTTTATTTCCACAGTAATTACATTTTGGACATGTCAGCTTACAGATGATAACCTTTATCTCCACACCATAAGAGTAGCAAAATGCTCAAAAGATAAAACAAAGGACATGTCAAAACCACAGAGCCACAAATTGGAGACTTGCTAATGGTCACATGGAACAATTTAAGCAACAAAACAAATACTAGACTCTAAACCAAAATATAAAAGTCTCCACAATGTTACCTGTAAAATATTAAGTAACTAATGAGAGGAAGGAAAGTGGCTTTGTTACACAATTCTAAGCCGCTGGTGAAAATAATGCCCACTCCAGAAAGCCTATTCTCTCCCCCATGGAAATGGGCCGCACTTTCAGGATTCAAAAGACTGGAGCAGAAGATAAGCATCGAAGAACCTCCACTGTAAGATGGTTGAATTAGTGGCAAGCCTTTCTCTTGGCATGAAAAAAACCCTTGCACCAACTGCAGACAGACTGCTGTCCAAAAAGGACAAAACTTGGTAGCAGGGAAGTCGACAGCCTAACTCTGCCAAGACAGGGTAGGTAAGTCCTTCATAATCCCTGCTCTACAACAAATGTCTGTCAGAGAAACAGGACCCAAAGGCTGAAGACTGATGCAGGAATGTATGGAGAGAAAATGGGAACTGTCCAGGCAGTCATTGGTATGTCCTTTCTTAGTTTTGGAAGCTGCAGGCCCTGCACTTCCTATATAAGCAGATATATTTATCCCTCTCAGGTCTCTGAGGTGGTTGAAGAATAGACAGCTAGAGTCTCATAGTTAAATTTTGAGTTGTTTAGGAATCAAGAGGGTGTTATAGATCTAAGAAGATACTCTTAAAAGTGTGTTGCAAGTTAATATGAATGTTGAGTCAGATATAGACCTTTAAACTCATGGAGATGGTTAGATAGTAGAATGTTAAAGTCAGGGGCCAAATATGTATAAACTGGACATTGGGAAGATACACTGGGCCATTTAACTCCCATAAATGTGGCATATTTATATCTGTTGTTTTGTATAATACTTACTGCTATAAGAGAAGGAACCATCTGTTGGACTGAAAGGGGAAACTTCTGGGGGGAAGAGGGTGGAAGGGCGGGATAGGAAGGGGGAATAGGGAGGGGTTTGTGACTGAGATGTAACTTGAAGAAAAAAAAATAAAGTGGAGAGCTTGCAACAATGGACATTAAAAGTGGATATGTACTCTTAAAAAAAAAAACAAAACAAAACAAAACAAAAAAACAAAAGACCGGAGCAAAACACTTTCCACCCTCAGTGGTTTTCTTCCGCATCCTCGGTTCCACTGTAAGAAAAGCTTTCTTGTTACCACAATTCTATCATTAGTCCTATAGAGGTAGGAAGTTAGCCATTGCGCCTTAGGTTGGGCTAGGAAATTTTTCCAATCTTTATAGAATGTTCCTCCTTCCTAATCACTATGGAGACCTTTGCTTTCCAAACTTTCATTAAAGTAATACATTTATATATGTCAAATTAGTCACAAAGATTTAAAATGCCATAACTTTCCACAGTGTACTCCCTGGTACAATTTCCAAGAAGCAATCACGTAACTCTTTCTTAGCTTTTGTTTTCTGAGAATTATTTCCATATATCCTATAATGTCTGTTCAATTTTGATTTTTCAATTTTATATATTACTTATAAACTACAAATGATCATCATAGCTAACATTAACATATACAATTTCAAGTGTGACATACAGATATAATATCCATTTACTTTTCACAACAAACCAGTAAAGAAATGAAATTGTTACTGACTATCTTACCAATGATGAGTCTGAAGCCCAGAGAGATGTATTAACTTGTACAGGATTATGGACTGTACATAGCTAATAGAATCGGAAACTCATACAGTCTTGCTCTAGAACCCTGACTCAGTTTCTCATAACAAGTTTGCATTCTGAACTCTCACCTTGAAGTTTACTCTCACATCTGATAATGGCTTAGGCTAACTCAATAAATGGTGTTTATATCATTATGGCTAAATATATATACATAGTTCACAAGGCCATACAATTTAGCAAAACACTATACCTTGTAAAATTTATTTTTTTCTTATTTTTGAGAGAGATTCTTGTTTTTAAGTACTTTTTATGTTCACATACCTATTCTTGAAATATCCATCACATCACTTCCAGGCAATCCTCTCTATCACATCTCCTTCCCAGAATCTCCCTCCTGGAATCTATCCAAGTCGTTTTCAATCTCATTTCTCTGGGATACTCATGAAATTGTCAAAAGACTGTGAACTACATAAGACCAGAAAGTTCCTCTGCTGATAGGAAAATCAACTTGGATGTACTCAACTATCCATAAAATACATCCATAGTGAACACAATGGATTATCTAAACTAAGGATTATTTGTGGGTATTTTTAAGCTGTAAAAAAAAATTTCAAAATATAAAAGTCACCACAAATCAACTTTTAAAACTGCACTTTGAAGGTTGTCTAATACCTCAGGACAACAATGGAAAAGTACCTTATTTGTACCATAATATGTAAACAGTATTCACCAAAATTCAGGTTTTAGCCCTCTATGAGCAGAGGGCTACTGTTTTCTGTAAATGTAAGTTGTACAATATTACATTCTTAACTGCAAAGTCAAAGCTGCCAGGGGCACAGAGCCTGCTGCTGTCAAGGCTGGAGAAGGAGCCGCCAACAAACAACTTGCAACAAAGAAATAGTATTCGTGCTGGAGGGATGCTCAGAGGTTAAGAGTACTGACTGTTCTTCCAAAGGTCCTGAATTCAATTCCCAGCAACCACATGGTGGCTCACAACCATCTACATTGAGATCTGGTGCCTTCTCTGGCCTGCAGGCATATATGCGGGCAGAATACTGCATACATAATAAATAAATAAATTCAGAATACAGAAAATGCTAATTTATTTTACAACTCTGTTGTACCTTTGAACAGGCTGTGAGTTTTTTTTTTTTAAATAATTATTTCTTTGTTGAAGCCTGCTTGGACATAAGAGATCCCGAGTTATAAATGCTAAAAGAGTTCTCACTTGGGTTAACACTAAATCCATTTACATCACTCACTGACTCGTTTCGTACTGACTAATTTATAATTTTCTATGATTTCCTTACATCCTCTCAATACAAATCAAAACTCACAAACATACACACACACTGGCACATGTCTAAATCTGTTAGTAGAAATGATCAATCAAAAGTTTCACTGGTGGCACAGTAAAAAGTAAATGTGTTTGTTCTAGCAACCTGAAAGAAAATTTTACTTCCATATCCATCCTGTGAGAATAAAATGCCAAAGTCAGTATCTATTCTAGCAAGAAAAGATATCAGGGAGCAAAGGCTATGACCAAAGCTTTAAAAGTAGTAATTTTTTTTTGAGTTCTTTATTCACAAAATTGTATCTTTGCATCATACAAATCTGCTGGAGTTCTAATCTCTACCCTGTAATAACACAATCATATGAAACATCTCAAGCATATGACTTTCTACTATCATCTAATAGATAAAGCCTTCTTCCTTAAAAAGTAAGCACTTATCATCAATACTGGCTTTTCCCAAACACTATAGAGCTATGAGGAATGAGCTGGTTCACATGCGTGTTTCCTCTGGTGAACTCAGATTCCACCTGAGACATATCACTGTTTACAAGCTTTAACTCACCTCTGCTGGATGCTGAATTATATACAAGTGGGTGGAGATCTGGACTGGATGCACTGGTAGATATGGACACAAGCACACTTTCTGGGGTCGGCTAAAGAGTTTTTAAAAAGAGAACCAAAGAATTAACCAGTGAATTTTTTAAAATGTGATATAACATCATCCTAATACATCAACATCATGCCATTTTTTTATAGCTAAGTTTGTTAAAGTACCATACTTTCAAAATGAAACATCATTAATGAATTTAATAAGACATTTTAGACATGAGAATTATGAAAGAGATTTAAGTAAATTCCTCCCCGTCCATAGAGACTCTGAGCGTGGCAGTACTTGTTCAGCACTTACCAGGTCACAGATTTGATCCACCATAGGACAAATGTAATTGGTTACTATTAAAGAACTTCAGTAAATATTAGTTGTCTTTAGTGGAAAAATAGTCAGGGCCTTTTCATTCATGAAGCAATACTTCTTTCTTTTAACATCAAGAACAGAACTCATCACAAAAAAGAAAAAAAGAAAAAGTCTTAGCCCAGAGGCAGAAAACAATACAGGCTCAAAGAGAGAAAAGATAAACAAAGAAAATATATAAAAGGCCACTTGTATATAACAATAAACAAAGAAACCTCTAATTTTAGCAAGTGATAAAATAACAAACAACAATCCAGGCAAGCAAAGAACAACCAACAATTTACAGGACTCAGTAAACATCTCTCTCGGTAACAACCTTACATGTATATGGATTCAATTCATCAGTAAAGACACATGGACTGGATGATTGGATTTAAAAACTAGATCTAACTACCTGTTATCTCCAAAACACATATTCCACTAGAAAAGACACCTACAGACTGAGAGGCAAAGGATTAAAAACAGTATAAAGATAACAGAACCCCAAAACATGGCTAACATCTGGTAAAAGAAGACCCAAACCAAAGTTAGCCAGAAGAGTTAAGGCCACCACATATTAATACAGGGAGTAATTAATTAAGTAGATAGAGTAATTATAAATATATACACATGAAACACATTCACAATTTCAGTCTTCACAGAATTAGAAAAATATCCTAAAAGTCACAAAACAACTCAAATAACCACAACAGTCTTTTAGATTTATGTATTTCATGTGGTTTTTTTTAATGTATTTTTGACTGTTTGTATTTATATACAGCATGTGTGTGCAGCACCCCTGGGAACCAGAAAGGGTCATTGTATTCCCTGAAGCTGGAATTACAGAAGGTTGTGAGCTATCAAGTGGGTGCTGGGAACTGAACTTGAGTCCTGTACAAGAGCACCACGTGTTCTTAACCACCAAGCTGTCTCTCCAATCTCAACAATGGGGAAAGACTTAAGAAGCTCTGGTCTAGATGGCACCTTGTAAAGGGATTGAAAACACACGATCCTGAGCTGGAGAACTGGCTCAGTGGTTGCTCTTAAAGAAGACCCAAGTGCAACCCCCAGCACTCACATGGTAGCTCACAATCATCAGGGACTATAGTACCAGGGGATCTGATGCCCGTTTCCAGGCATATAAGTGGTGCACAAACATACATGCAGGCAAAACAGTCACATATATAAAATAATATGATACATAAATCTTTAAAAACACACACATGGGGACTGGAGAGATGGCTCAGAGGTTAAGAGCACTGACTGCTCTTCCAGAGGTCCTGAGTTCAATTCCCAGCAACCACACAGTGGCTTACAACCATCCACAATGAAATCTGCCCTCTTCTGGCTTGCAGGTATACCTGCAGACAGAACACTGTATACATAATAAATAAATAAATCTTTTTAAAAATTATGTTTGAAATTATTAAATTATTTTAAAATTATATTTTCAAATATAAAAAGATTATATTTGGAAAAAAGAAACCAATCAATAAATAAATATTTTTTTCAAAACCACACACATGATACGAGCCCTTTTCCCTGCATAAAATTAAGTAGACTTAATCCAATGCACCCACTTTCTAGCTCCGTTTTAGATGATCTAGTAGGACTGTCCGGCCACATACTGAATGTTCTGTCATGACTATAAACAGATTTACAGGGGTGTCAAATCTTTTTGGGCTCACTAGAGTAATACACAGAGAGGGCTTTAAATACCCTCTCTACTTCCTGTTTGGTGTTTGAGATATAAGCTCACAAATACTAGCTTGAATCACCATCACCTAAGTGGTTCATTAAGCTAAACTGCTGAGCCTAACCATCACATCACCGAGCTTCTGACACAGTAACCCTGGGAATTTGTATTTGACAAGTTGGTGGATGATACTGGTGCTGCAGGTGAGGAGGTTAACAGAGGACACTCTCAGATGCAGTCCCTGTAAGCATCCACTTACAGGATTTTCTTTCCCATTGAGTGACTTAAACTCATTCCTATCTAAATGTTGCCTATTTGTTTTTCACTTTTTTTCATTTTTTTAATTTATTAATTTGTTTTACATCCCAATCACCTTCCTGTTCCCTCCCTTCCTCCCAGTCCCATCCTCCTACCCACTTCCCCCATAATCTGCCCCCACCCAGTACCAATCACTCTGGCATGTCAAATTGTATAAGGATTGGCAAGATCAGCTGCCTAATTATTCATTCCTGCATCTGAAGACTATCAAAGCCATTGAATTTTTAAAGAAGCAGTTACCAAAGAACAAACAACAGAACAGTAAACGAAGAAGCCAGTGAAACCATTTTCTTCTCTTCATGAAAATATGACCTTTCCTAGCCAACCAGCTCAGTTGCCCTGACAACTCCATCACTAGGCAACCCTGCATATGATTAAAACAACCCACAACTGATAGAATGCACATTGCCTGGAAAACTATAAAGACCTGATCATAACACCATATTTTAGGCTTCCCTAAACTGGAGTTCTAGAAACTTTGGGGGGTAAATGTTAGTCCCTGTGGGTATGAAGCTTTCATCTGTAACTGTGCTGTGTGGAATACATCACTTTGCACTTGAGCCTGACTTTTATGCTAGACTGCCTCAAAGATTATGGCAGAAAAGAAGCATCTAGGCCTGCTCTAATGCAAGCTGTCACTCTTGTCCCCCGTATGCTTCTGGTATCAACAGTGGCCTATAGCCAGGCGGTGGTAATGCAGGCCTTTCATCCCAGCACTTGGGAGGCACAGAGAGGTGGATCTCCAGGTTCAAAGCCAGCATGGTCTACAGAGTGAGCTTTAGGACAGCCAGGGCTACAGAGAAATCTAGAAAATCCAAGGCGGGGGTAGCCTATTGTTAATTTTCCAGAATAAACTAACTCCACTAACTCCACCTATGTGCAGGACTTGATTTTTCATCCTATCTGTTCCAATATACATTTTTAAAATAATCCACTTATTCTCCTACCATCACTTTGAAGTCCCTTATTCTGATTTCTCTTCACATATTGGATCACCACTGGAGATCATATTAACAGAATGCAGGAGGTTTTGTTACATTATCAGCTACAGACAACAAAGTATGGCCTCCTCTTTTGGTATGTTTCTAACACTGGCATAGTAGGATCTCAAACAATGCTCAGTGTATGCAAGAATAGCTCTACATTCCTCGTACCTCCACAAAGGGATATTTTTCTCCTCGAACACAATTTCCTATCCTACTCCTTCATTTTCTTACACATCAAATTTCATACTCTCTACAGTACTTAAATAATTCATTTCTACTACAAATGAAACTCAGTATTTCTAGTCTCCGTTTGAATATTTTGGCACCAACTTAGTAAGTGATAGGATGTAAAAGGAAAAACTGTTACTGAAGAAAACAGCTAAGCACTCTGAGTAAACACAAGGGTGACACAAGCTAAAATTAATTGCTTCATCTCATGCTCTGATAACTTCATAAAACATCATCACCTATATTTAACCCCAGTCTATAGTAACCTAATTCTAATTGGAATCACTAAACTTGACCTAAAACTATAGTTCTTTGGTGTGAATGTTTGTGAGCACATATGTGTGCAGGTGCACCAGCAAGTGTATACATGTGCATATGCAGGCAATTGACAACTTAAGGCATCATTCCTCAAGAGCTATCCACACTGGCTTCTGAGACATGATCTCTACTGGCTTGGACCTTGTCAAGTTGTTTGGACAGAAAGCCACAAAGGCACTCCTGTACCAACACACCCAGCCATTTATTTGCTTACTTACTTATTTTTCTCATTTGTTTCTTTCTTTCTTTGTTGTGACACAGGGTCTCTCTATGTAGCCCTGGCTGTCCCAACGCTCTATGTAGACCAAGCTCACCTTGAACTCAGATATCCACTTGGCTCTCCCTCAAGAGTACTGGATTAAAGCTGTACACCACCATTCCCAGCTACAGGTAGCTTTTCATAGGGCATCTAGGAATCAAACTCAGGTTCTCACGTTTGCATAACAAGTACTTTAATAATTGATCCATTTCTCCAGCCCCACAACTAAAGTTCTTTAAAACATTTTATCATTTCAACTATATTTAGTGAGTTACTTTATAATGAGAATTTGTGTCTGTTTAAATTTATCCTCTCTACAGCGCATATGCAGTAATGCTGACTTGCTGTTAAGCTATCTTTTAATAAAGTGGTAAGTGCAGAGTAATTGCCATGTTCATTCTAAATTTTTTGAAAAAAAAAAAAAAGCCAGGTGTGGTGGTGCACACCTTTAATCCCAGCACTCAGGAGGCAGAGGCAGGTGGATCTCTGTGAGTTGAAGGCTAGCTGGGTCTACAAAGTGAGTCCAGGATATTGAGGACTGTTACACAGAGAAACCCTGTCTCAAAAAAATCAAAAAAAAAAAAGAAAGAAGAATAAAAATTATCTATAGATTCAAACTTAAACCTGAAGGTTATTTTATATTTTGAATGGGTTAAACATTAACAAAATTCTATACATGTATAAACATATTAAATAATAAGTTCAATCAATTCTCTGTTTAATATACACTGCAAATGTAACTATAATAAAATGGCCAAAGAGCTGAATTTTTCCATTCACTACATTTATAATGCATTATAAACACATTATTGTTTTTCCATTCATTAAGGTTTTTCTTCTTTAAAAATCAATATAACCCAATAAATTTTAATTATATTCTCAAAATATGAATGGAACCTCAAGTAATTTCCCTAAGGGGTATGAATGATATAAGCTTTTTCTTTGTTTCTCACTAGAGATGCAGGAATGGATATGTAGGTTACCTGTCAGTCACAGACTGGTGTGAATGTGGCAGTACAAGAAATCTGTCACTCCAAGCACTCCCTCTGACAGCCTGTAGGCTAATCCAGTTACAACTGACATAGATCTGAGATGTTAGGATCTACAAAAACACTTTCAAAACCTAATTAAGTTCCTTACATAATATTCATTGAAAGCTATTCCAGTACTGATTTTAATCAAGATAATCCCACATAAGTAAAAGTAAACTTTAAAGATTTATGAATAGATTTATCATAATTAGAGTTTTAAAGGATTTTTACTCACTAACTAAAAAAACACAAATGTAAGCCCACCTCCAAAAAAAAAGTTTAATTCAAATTTTCCAAAATGCACCAATTTTCTTTTTTTTTTTTTTTTTTTTTTTTTTTTTTTTTTTTTTTTTTTTTTTTGTTTTTTTTATTTTATTTTTTTTTTTTATAAATACTTTATTTTTTTTTCTTCAAGTTACATCTCAGTAACAAACCCCTCCCTATTCCCCCTTCCTAACCCGTTGATTCTGCCTGGCAGACTTCCTCAATAGCTGTCTCCATCGGGGGCCTGCAACCACCACTGCAATCCAGTGTCGCTGGGACCGTTCAGCTCTACACAATGCCCCATCCGGAACCTCAGTGAAGCCTGCAAGACCAATTTTCTTAATATTCTCAAAAAAGGGAGAAAGGTAAGAACTCCACAGCTCTTTACAGCACAAACTGAAGTCTTCAACAAAGCACACAAACATGGCAACAGTTTTCGCATTTTACAATATGCTTTGGAAAACTAAATCCTACAGTGCCCTCTGCTGTTTTATGTTGTTTTGTTTTGTTCTGTTTAGATTTATTCACTTTATGTGCGTGCACACGGTGGCATGTCTGTATATGATCTGTATGCAAGTGCCAAAGAGGCCAGAAAAGGGTGTCAGGTCTCTTGGACCTGGAGTTGTAGGCAGCTGGAAGCTCTATGATGGGGACTGTAGGTGCTGGAACAAAATCCGGTTCCTCTGGAAGAGCAACATGCACACTTAGCTGCTGACCTATCTCGCCAGTTCCCCACTATGCTTACTGTCTTTTTTTTAAGTATTTTTATTATTTTTAATTACATGCATGAGGGGAGGGGCTGTGTGCATGAGTACAGGGGTCTGCAGAAACCAGAGAAGGGCTTTGGCTCTTCTGGAGCTGGTACAAGTGGTTGTGAGTTTCTTTACTCTTTATTCCTGAGCCATCTCTCCAACCTCAGCACTTACAGTCTTTGTATTCTTTTTTTTAAATATATTTTTTATAAAGATTTATTTATTTTATTATGTATACAGTATTCTGCCTGCACATATGCCTGCATTCCAGAAGAGGGCACCAGATCTCATTGTAGACGGTTATGAGCCACCATGTGGCTGCTGGGAATTGAACTCAGGACCTTTGGAAGAACAGTCAGTGCTCTTAACCTCTGAGCCATCCCTCCAGCCCATTCTTACTGTCTTTTAAAGAACTAAAATACCCTAGAAGATGAAAGCTATCTATGAGATTTTTTTAAGCTATCTACTCAGCTTGACCAATAAAAACACAAACACCTGTATAAACATTAATGTATTATAAATTTTCACCCCATACATAGGTAACCTCTTCTATGTATGACTATTTCATATTTAAGTAATTATGATATTCTCATATACTCCCTGCCCCAGCTGTTTTTCTTATAGGGTTCTTTTATAACTGACTATAGGAGCTGAGGAAAAGCATAAAAAAGAAAAATTACTAATATAAGCTGTCTAATTGGACTTACAGCCCATTCAAGGGCGAGAAATCAAGCCTGGTACTGAATATCTAGCTAGCTTCCTGGGGCTAGTGAAGTCATGGACGTTAGAAAAGAATCTATTACCACCATTTGCTAAACCAGCTTATTTCCTTACTATATTCTATATCTTATCCTTATGCTAGGGTGACCTCAAGGCATACTTTTCAACTATTTTTTAATAACTCTAAACACCTTCCAACCCACCAACCCAAGGCACAGGAGAAAGGATACTACTATATGCAGAAGATGAAGAAGTTCTGAGGCGCAGGTCCAGGCAAATCACCATACTCAGGAACAGATGCCATCAGCAACAGAAACATAGCAAACAGCACCAACAGAGACAGTTGACAAAGCAGCGGCTTTTGCATCTCCAAATGGCTCACCCAGACCTGGGCTCAGTCCAGCCTAGGCTCAATCTTCAGCAAATCCTGGCAACAACAAACTTTGGCAAAACGTAGTCTGGAGTCTCTTGAGGGCAAGGAGCAATGAACAGCAATGCCAAGCAAAAACGTCTCTCTACATTTCTGGGGGCTTCCTCTTTACACCTGCACAAGGACCCTTCCAATTGGCCAACCTCACACTTCCATACAAGGTACTTCCTAATACATCAAGATCACAAGTTCTCCAAGGAGTCTGTCCATCAAAGGATGTAAATATGTTCCCCATATGTGAGTTTTCCAGCTGGCAAAACATCACATGGTCTTTCATGGGGACATTTTTTATGCCTCTTTCACAAGTCTGTTTTTTCAGTGGTGTACAAAGCAACCCTACATCCCACACTTGAGACCAAACAAAAAACACATTCATTTAACACAACTGTGCTTACAAAGAAATCCAAATTTCCACCACAGTGAAGATCTAGAAGCTGCTTGCATTCTATTGCTATTTACTGGCTCCATAAAGAATGGTTGACACCCCAGAGGACATTGTCATGTATATCTCTGTCTTTGGGTAAACCTTACTCAACCTAATTTAAAGTTGACTGGTTGAATAGGGGCGAGCAGCCTGAACTGGACAGAAGAAAGGTAGATGGGGAGAAGGGTCACGGGCTTTTGGGAAAAAATAAGGAACCAAGGAAAGGAGAGAAAAAGGGAGGGAGGGAGGTAAGCCATGGGTTAGATGGAAGGACATCTTTCCATGTGGCCTAGAACATCAGCATAGCGTGGAGAATGACAGCCCAAGGGGACGATGTATATATTGGGGATTTATTTGGGGAACAGAATTAAAAGCTAGCTTAGAGCCGGGCGGTGGTGGCGCACGCCTTTAATCCCAGCACTTGGGAGGCAGAGGCAGGTGGATCTTTGTGAGTTCGAGGCCAGCCTGGTCTACAAAGTGAGTCCAGGACAGCCAAGGATACACAGAGAAACCCTGTCTCGAAAAAAAACCAAAAAAAAAAAAAAAATCCATCAGGTGTCTGTGTGTTTATTCATAAGTGGGCTAAGCAATAACTCAGTCACCCTAATAATATCAATTATAAATATTAACATTTCTTACAACATCCTTATACCCACAGATAAGTGCATACTCACCACAGAAGCCTCTCTTTACAGCAAAAGGAGATCATCACAGAAAATCACAACTGGACACAACGTGGAAATAACAGATGGGGGCGAGCCCAACCCCAAGAAATACATCTATATTATAGCTCCTAACATCATGGCTCAGAAAACACTGAGTAAGAATGTACAGAAAGGCCGGGCAGTGGTGGCACACGCCTTTAATCCCAGCACTAGGGAGGCAGAGGCAGGCGGATCTTTGCGAGTTCGAGGCCAGCCTGGTCTACAAATTGAGTCCAGGACAGCCAGGGCTACACAGAGAAACCCTGTCTCGAAAAACAAAACAAAAAAAAAAAAAAAAACAAGAATGTACAGAAAGATTGAAGGAGCAAGAATACCAGGAAGTCTGCTGTGAAACAGTCTCTACTAGAAATAGCTGCATAAACAAGACTGCAGCAATGGCAGTGTCAAAGGACATATTAACATGGAAGAAATTTTTCATACGGTCTCACCCATAGACAAAGAACTATAGTCAGTTAATGACTTCTAGGAGAAGTAGAATTAGCCTTTCCCAGGGATGAGCCCCCTTACTGGCTGTCCAAAGCCATGTTCAGCTCTGAAACCATATACACACAAACAACAACAAAAATATGGACTCAGCAGACTATATTTATATACTTATAAATATACATGCATATGTAACAATAATAATCAAAGAAAAAGAGGCTATCTTGGGAGTGGTAGGACTCAGAGGGAAGATATCTGAGTGAGGCTGGAGGGAGGAGGGGGTATGTAAAAATACTCTTCTAATTAAAAACATAAAAAACTATTCTAAGGGTAGGAATTCTTCAAGGACAATAAATATCTTGATATTTTTTAAACACCTGCCCTAGAAAGCATGCCTACAGCAGTGGAGAAATAAGCAAGAGTGTATGTAGTATGAATCACATCTTACTCTTGTTTACAGTAGAATAATAAATGATTGTAAAATAATATTCTAAAATTGTAAAGTAATAAATAATAACACATTTTATTATCATTATTGAGAAATCCATTTTCAACAGATTATCTCTTCCTTTTAATCAATTTTATGTATGTTTATAAGACATATATTATTAGATAAAATGTATGTAATTATAAATACATATATCTATTAGAAATACTTACTAATTTTTTAATCATCTACAGAGTGTGGTCAAAAACTTCCAGTACAGCAATGGAGGTAAGTGTTCTTACTATCAGATCCTTAATTTCTAAAAGTCCTAGTGAGCGGTGTTCTAATAAAGAAGCTTTCTTACTTGGCTTACAGATGCCTGGTAAACCAAAAGCCCTGGATCCAGAGGTAACACGTATAAAACCTGTCTTAGTTGCTTTTCTATTGCTGTGAAGAGACACCATGACCAAGGCAATTCATAAAAGAAATCATTTAATTTGGGGTTTGTGGTTTCAGGGGTTAAAAGTTCATGACCTTTGCCATAGGGAGCCACCATCAGGCATGGCACTGAATAGTAGCTGAGAGCTCACATGCTCAAACAAAACCATGAAGCAGAGATACAATGGGAATGGTAAAGTTTGCCCCCCCCCCCACCCCGTGATAGACTTCTCTAACAAAACTACACTTCCGAACCCTTCCAAACTGTTCTGTCAGTTGGGGACCAACTATTCAAACATATGAACCTACAGAGTCATTTTAATTCAAACTACCACAGCAACTATACAAAGCCCCTACCACACTGAAATGACAAAAAGAGAAACCAACAAAGGACTGAGAACTTTACTGTCATCCATATTCAGCTAACTATGATTTACTTCCTGGTCTTTTAAGAAAAACGATGGATGGGTGGATGGATGGATGGATGGATGCAAGGAAGGCACAGTCTGGAGTATGTACATGAGTAAGAGAGAGCTCTCACCTAGATGCATATTGTAGATGCATATTGTAGATGTAGATATGCATCTACAATACCCTGGTTTTGATGCCTAACACAGAAAAAAAAAACAAAAAAAAAAACATGGCAATTAGCTGTCTTAGTAGCAAATTAATCAGTGTCCCTCTACAAATGCTTCTTCTATACTTCCACAATTTGTTTTAAATATTACTTATACATGTTTTCTTCTGTAATTTTCTAAAGAAAACAATTTTTAATCATTTTATATGCCACCAAGTCTTCATTATTTATCAGATATTAGATATTGAGTAAATAATGACAGAATAATTTTTTTTTAAATACACACACACACACACACACCAGGGGGGGATAAAAAGTTCTTTATTTTCTTCTAGTACTGAGGATCAAACCCAGGCCCTGTGCATGCTAAAGAAGAGCCCCTGAGTCATGTCTCCAGCCCCTACATGACAGGAAGCAAGCCTCCCTCTGTGTACACGGACAGCAGAAGATCATGCTCCTCCCACAGGCTAATTAAAGGGAGAAACATCCACCCTCACAAGCAAGGAGTCAACAGTTAAAAGTAAAGCCATTTCCCAAAGAACAGTATAAGGTGAGAGGATCATGTTACTAGAGAAAACTTCCATTTTGTTTATTCTTTCATTGTCTTATCTAAAAACTGCCTATATTTTAAAATACGAGTTTTTATATTTTCCAAATTTTATTTATATGTCTATTTCTTCACACAAATCTAAAGGGAATTGAGAATTTTTCTTGAAATAAAGAGAGTATATTAAGGTTTAGTTTACTGTTTACTGCATGAGAACCCAATATTATAAATAAACAATGAATTTAAAGTCATCTCACTCAAAAAGTGAGTGTTTGTTTGTTTGTTTTAGGTAGTTCTGATCAACTCAACATTTGCTTTAAGTGAAGACCTACTGAAAACCCCAGAATGACACATCCAATGAGGAGTAATTGACTTAAGGTGATCTACAGATTAACACAAATTCATAATGTCCCTTAGACTCTGGGTTTGGGGAAAAAAAAATATCCTATCAATAAAGAAGTTGGATACCAGCAAAAGGCCTAATTCATAAATGATAATAACAGTGATATTTCATAGAAGAAAGGGAAGAGGGATAGGGAGTAAAAGGAGAAAGAGAAGGCAAAGAAGGAGAATTTTAACATGTCACACACTTTTTACATTGCAGACCCAATGCAAAATGTTTTACCTGCAAAGAGATTAGTATCACTGTTCTTTTAGGTAAAAATTGGAGACACACATAGGTTAATAATTTCCTTAAAAGAAAATACAGCAGGAGCCACAATAGTCCTCACTCCAAATAGATGCCTTTAAATGCTCATGAAGTTTTAAGGTATAACTTTATAGCGGCTGTTCTAGGCCCTACATGGTTACCACTAGAACTAAAACAGCTGGAGATAAGCCTTAGACACTGTAAGAGAGCTAGAAGGAAAAGGTCAATGCTCAAGCATCCATAAAACTAATAATGGCTGAAAGTAACTGAGGATATGAGGTTGGATATCAGAATAGATATAAGGAAGAAAACAGTACAGTAGAGAGAACAGGAGTTCTGAAAAACAGTTCAAGGGCTGAGGAGATGGCTCAGTGTGTAAAAGCACTTGCTATCCCAGCATGAGGACTAGAGTTTAAAATCATAGAGCCCACATAAAACCAGGCACAGCACTACACAACTATAATCCCAGTGCTCCTAAAGTGAGAGCGGAGGAAGAGACAGAACCCCTAAAGCTTTCAGATTAACTAGTCTTACCTACACAGAAGCAAACAAAGACACCCTTTCAAAACAGTGGAAGGTATAGACCTACACCTAAGGTTGGCCTCTGAAATCTGACATGTTCACTGTAGCACATGCATACCTATACTCACAAACATGCACACACATACACAAATCATACATACACATTATACACATATTTGCAAAGAAAGAAGAAAGAGGAAGAAGGGGGAGAGGAAGACAAAGTGTGTGAGTGTGTATGTGCGTATTCAAATTTGGAAAAAAAACAGAAAGGGTAGAAATTGTCTTCATGGCAATTAAGTTGGACCCTGAGCTGGAGTAGGATTTCATATAGAAGAGATAAGGAAAGAAATTCTCAAAGGAAAAAAATTAACAGAACAAAGGTAAAGAGTCAAACATAAAAATAATTGTTTAGAACAGTTCCGGATAACAAGGAGGGGATGGATATGTATAGAATAGCAGAGAAAGGCACAAGACTGCTGGCTGAAGATTAAGCTGTAGCCCTTCTCTTACCTAAAACACAAGCACAGATCTCCAGGAAAAAAAGAAAATGAGTAGACCCAGATATTGGGAATTAGACTGATGCTGAAATTCAAGCTGGGAAACAACTACCATTAGTTCAAAACCACAAAAATGCATGATGGGAACAGCAATGAGGAAAAACAGGTTAACAAAGAGTAGCTTAAGTAGCCTGATTCTTGTGAAGCTCCCAGTATTAAAGTCCCTCCGCTCTGCTTTGTGTCCCCCAATCTCATACACCACAATTACTGCCTCTTGTGTTTCTCCCGTGGAGGCTCCCGATGATAACAGCCAAGTTCCATTCATCTCTACCTGTTTAGTGAAAGGTGCCATATGACAGACATTTACAGAACACATCTGAGTTGTTAGAGATTTGGCTGGAGAATGAGTGGAAGGCTAAACAAACTTCACAGGAGGCTAGAGCAATAAACTGTATGACTTGAACTCAGTCATGCCACCTGATCTTCCTCAAAAAAAAACCACTACTGATTCATGTCTCTCTGAGTTCTAAAACATGGACTAAGCCACATTTTTTGGAAACTGAGTCACTAAGTGCCACTGGGTCCCATTCTCAGAGAGGCTTTCTCTGTCTTCTGTGTATTTGACAGCTGGTTAGCTGTTCCTAGAGAAGCTTGGTCATTTTCACCCTCTTATTCTGGGCTCAGGAGGTATCCTTTTGATCCTCCCATGGTAATATTGAGTTAGACAAAGGGCAAAGTCCTCTCTTAGTCTAAATCACATGCTCTGGACCAAATTCCAGGAATGTTCTGCCCAAGGAATTACAGCACCCAAGAATCTGACAACACAGCAGCCTCCTGGCCACGTCTGAGAGTTTTTATCCCACTGGAGGCCAGTGAGTTAGTGTAACAGAACAGGGGAGAGTTCTGAGTCAGAGGCAAAACATCTTATATTATTTGTGCTGCTGTAAGCAGCCCAAATGTTCACAGCAAACCCCCCCTTTCCCCCAAATCTCACAAGAATAAAGTGGTGATCAGTAGGTTATATTACAGAGGAGAAACAATGAGCATGGAAAGTCACTGATTCTTTAAGTGGTGTATAAACCTTTGCTGGGACAAAGATCTCATCTCTCAAGGTTGCTTAGTATAAATATTACCCTTAAAAAAAGGTAAAACTGTTGGTGATCTTAAATTCTTACCAGAATATCCAAAGATATAAGAAGTATTAGACTGTGTGGGTTGAACAATGTCGCTCAACCCCTAACATCTGTGAATGTGGCTTTATTTGAATATCAGTGTTCAAACGTAATTTGCAAGATGTAATTAAGAAGTATAAAATGAGATCAGTCTAGGATGACTTAGAATGACTGTCATAAGAAAAGGGACAATCTGATGAAAGAAAAGCAGGTCACTAATCAAACAACATCAGGACCTGCTAACAGCTGCAAGAGAGAAACAAAGAACTGCCCCCCCCCCCCCGCACGCCCCAGATCCAGAGGGAACCAGCACCAATGACAACTTAAGTTCCAACTCTTGACCTCCCAAGGATGAGAACAAATTTCTGTTGTCTTCAGTTTCCGAGTTGTGGTGGTTTGCTGCAGCAGTAGCCCTGGGAAGCCACGTCTCTAATACTCCACCCCTCACTTGCATTGTGCTTCACTTCATACGCACCAACCAGCATTCCCTCTCTGAAACCCATGACGATGTCAATCACAGCTTGACGTCACTGGGATTCCAGTCCAGAAAACTACCTTACGAGTATCAAAATTCCATAATGCCACCTAAAATCCTAGACGTATATAGCAGGATTTGGCTCCATGTCTAACATCCTGGCAAATTTACAAGAGCAATTAAAAGTTTAAGAAAAAAAGCTATAGGTCTAATGAGTAAAAGGGTGCTTGCCTAGCATGCTTGGGTCCTGGCATTCAATCTTTAGAGTTAAAGTCTACTTGACAAGGAAGCCAAGATGGGCTGGAGAGATGGCTCAGTACTGAAGAGCTGAGGACCCAGGTTCAATTCCCAGAACCCACCTAGTACTTTACAACGTGTGTCACTCAGTTCCAGGGGACCTGATGCCCTATTCTAGCCTCCACAGGAACCAGGCACACACGTGGTTCACAGACATCCATGAAGACAAAACATCCACACACATAAATTCAAAAGAGTTGTTTTGTTTGTTTGTTTGTTTAAAATCAATAGGTAATCATTTGGCATATGTGAGTAGGTAATGGTTGTCATGGGACAGAATGAATAATTTTGTATGTTCCATTATAAGATCCAGCAATGTACAGCTTTTTCTATTAAGTTCATACCTCGTTTGTATTCAGGGGGGTGTACACAATTAAGAAACATTAAATATAAAAATCAAGAGAATCTTGTAGAATTCATAACTATTACAGACTACTGTACTTATAGAAATTCATATTGTCTCTGTTTCTGAAAGATCATGTCTGTCAGTGGCTACAAGAGGCATTAGAAGATGGGCCCATTATGATCATGTCCAACTAGTGTCACCTAGATCTCACATAGTGACCAGGGAGAAGGGTGTTATGTTTTGAAGGTTTATCTGCTAGCTGACAGACTTTAGTGCAGTCAGTGCATCCTGAAAGCCCCAACTTCAGAAACTCACTGTTCTCACCAGAATAGACTATTGGCATGCAGGACACAGTTGGAGCAAGGAGGCTGGGGGAAGGGGAGTGTGGAGGGGGAAAGATTTTTGTCTCCAGCCCATTTCTTTTGGTCTGTCTCTGCCTCCTGCTCACAATGAACCAGCTACTCTGCAATCCTAACCATTATGTTCTGCCTCACCATGCAGAAGACCAGAAGGAAAAAAACCAAAATGCCATGAAACTGAAACCTTTCCCCCTTTTAAGTTGGTTTCAGCTATCCTATCACAGCAACAAAGAGTAACACGGAGGAATTGGGAATTATCACCACTGCTGGCCAACTGTAAGGTAGCTTTGTTATCTGATGCCTCTGTAGATTTAAAACACAAGTATCACGTCTTCAATTTGGAACGTACTAGATCCCCCTAACCTGTAGCCAAATAACTGAGGCTAATTTCTGTTGGTCATTATGTTGTAATGTAACTAAAAACACTTCTTGAAAAGTCCCAAGTATAGACCTCAAAAAAGGTTTTCATTAAGAGAAGGGCCAGGGCACTTATCTACTATTAAGGAAATCTAGGATTGAAGAAAAAAAATAAGGAGGAAGAAGGAAGAGGTGAAAGGTGGCAGAGGCATCAGTGACAGCTAAGCAGTATCACCACATTTCTAAAAAGAATAATACCCCTTGGGGAAAGCTAGAGGCGAGTCCTGGGGAGGGATTCCAGAGGCGCTGCTAGCAACTGAACAGACATGACGTGATACTGCCCAGGAAGACTCCAAGCGGAACAAGACACACTGAAGAACAGTGATGGATGGCCCTGGCCCTGGGTGGGGCTATGTTAATTTGTATACTTGTCTTTGTTTTCCATAAAGCTTAAAAAATATTTTAAGTAACTGAAATTTTTCAAAAATAGAAAAAAATAGCTGAAATAAGGAGAGAAAGAAAAAATATTTTTGTTTAACTATACAGTGTTATTTTAAACTAAGAGTTACTACAAAAGAGAAAAAATTATGAGTAAGTTTTATTTTCAAATTTGTATCTAATGCCATCAATTCTAATAATTTTATAGTGCTTTAATAGATATATATATAGAAAATGTAAGCTAAAATTTATACAGAAAGTTAACATGAGGCTGGAAAGAGGCTTCATGGGGTACGGCAACCTGCTGCTCTTGCAGAAGACACAGCACCCACAGGCAGCTCACAACTGTAATTCCAGTTCCAGAGAATCTGATGCCCTCTCCTGGCCACCCCACACACCAGCCAGGGAGACACAGGCACGTGGTGCACAGAAATACAGTCAAGCAAAACATCCATATGCATTTCATCTTTTCTAAGCAGCTCCTGGTCCAGTGAGTTGGCTCAGCAGGTAAAGGCACTCGCCTCCAAGCCTGATAATCTGAGTTTGATCCCCAGAACCCCCAAGGCAGTAGGAGACAACTGACTCCTGCAAGTTGTCCTCTGACCTCACTAACACTCATCATGTACACGTGCAAACATACATACATACATACACACACACACAAAATTCCTTTTTTTTAATAAACTCCCTATTATAAAACTCTATGGTAAGGTGCTAAGAAGGGCACACTGCTCTGCAGTTGCTATTCTTTCAAAAAAAAAGTGTAACCTTATATTAATCATAAGAAAGCATGAGTCAAACCCAAACTAAACAATATTCTACAAAGTAACCAACCAGTGTCCTTGAAAAGCATCAAAATCATGAAACACAGAGAGCTGGAAGAACAATCACAATCTGGAGAACATGGATGAAGATAACGTACAGAGCATGCAAAACACTAGGAAGGGTTCTATCATGAAGAATGTTTGAGGAAATAGTTTATACCAATTCAAACATTTAGAATGTTTTCATGTATTAAAGCATTGTATGAGATCCAATATACATGTCAAATTTTAATTTTTGTCATGATCAAAAGGGAATAACAATAAAATTACAAGAGCCCTGGAAAGGTGGAATGGAAAATTATTGGAGGCAGAGCATGCTGGTCAGGTTTGTTACCTTGACACAAGCCTAGGTCATCTGGGAAAGGTAATTTCAACTGGAAAGATGCCTCTAACAGACTGGCTTGTGGGCAAGGCTGTGTGGCATTTTCTTGATTCAAGCTTGACCTGGAAGGAGCCAGCCCACTGTGGGTGGTGCTACAGCTGGGAATGTAATCCTGGGATGTCTAAGAAACCAGGCTGATCCCTCCTGTTCCCCTCCCTTCCACCTCTCCTACTAAATTCCCTCCCTCCCTCCACCCTTTCCCCTTCTGAGTGAAATTCAAGTTTCTTCCCTTGGACCCTCATTACTTAGCTTCTCTGGGTCTGTGGATTGTAGTATAGTTATCTTGTACTTTTTTTGTTTTTTTTTTTTTTTGTGTGTGTGTGTTTTGGTTTTTCGAGACAGGGTTTCTCTGTGTAACAACCCTGGCTGTCCTGGAACTCACTCTGTAGACCAGGCTGGCCTGAACTCACAGAGATCCACCTGCCTCTGCCTCCCGAGTGCTTGGATTAAAAGTGTGCACCACCAAACCCAGCGGTTATCCTGTACTTTATGGCTAATGTCCACTTATAAGTGAGTACATACCATGTTTGTCTTTCTGAGTCTGAGCTACCTCACTTGGGATATTTTCTAGTTCCATCCATTTGCTTGTAAATCTCATGATGTCACTGTTTTTGTTTTGTTTTGCATTGTTTTGGAGACAGGGTTTATTTGTGTATCTTGGCTGTCCTGGACTGACTTTATAAACCAGGCTAGCCTTGAACTCACAAAGATCTGCCCACCTCTGTCTCCTAAGTGCTGAGATTAAAGGCTTGTGCCACCATGCCAGGCTGATGTAATTTTTTTAATAGCTAAGTAATATTCCATTGTGTAAATGTACACATTTTCTTTATTCATTCTTCAGGTGAGAGACATATAGGCTGCTTCAAGTTTCTGGTTTCAAATAAAGCTGCTATGAACATAGTTGGGCAAGTGTCCTTGGTATGACTGATCATCTTTTGGCTATTTGCCCAGTAGTGATATATCTGGGTCTTGATATAGAACTGTTCCCAATTTCCTGAGAAATCACCAAAATTATTTCCAAAGTGGTTGTACAAGTTTGCACTCCCACCAGCAATGGAGGAGTGTTCCCCTTGCTCACATCCTCAAAAGCATGAGCTGTTGCTTGAGTTTTTAATTTTAGCCATTCTGACAGATATAAGATAGATTCTAAGAGTCGTTTTAATTTGCAATTCCCTAATGACTAAGGATGTTAAGCATTTCTTTAACTGCTTCACAGTCATTAGAGATTCCTCTGCTGAGAATTCTTGAATTCTTCGTTTAGCTCTGTACCCCATTTTTTAATTGGATTATTTGGTTTGTTGGTGTTTAATTTCTTGAGTTCTTTATATATCTTGGATATTAGCCCTCTCTCAGATGTAGTGTTGGTGAAGATCTTTTCCCAATCTGTAGGTTGCTGTTTTGCCCTATTATGGTGTCCTTTGCCTTACAGAAGCTTTTCAGTTTCATGAGGTCCCATTTATTAATTGTTGATCTTAGAGCCTGAGCTGTTGGTGTTTGGTTCAAGAAGTTGTCTCTTCTACCAATGATTCAAAGCTATTCCCTACTTTCTCTTCTATCAGATTTAGTGTATATGGTTTTATGTTGAGGTCTTTGATCCATATGGACTTGAATCTTGTGTAGGGTGAAAGATATGGATCTATTTGCATTCTTCTACATGCAGACATCCAGTTAGACCAGCACTGTTTGTTGAAGATGCTTTCTGTTTTCCATTGTATAGTTTGGCTGACCAGGACTCATGGGGGTTCAAAGGGATCAGGGAGCCTGTTGGGTAGGTCCTAAGCCCTCCGCATTTATGTTATGGTTGTGTGGTTTGGTGTTCTTGTGGGATTCTTAACAGTGGGAGGGGGGGGGGCTGTCTCTGACTCTTTTGCCTTTTCCTCTTACTGGGTTGCCTCATCTAACCTTGATGTGAGTGTAAGTGCCTGGTCTTATTGTTTGTTATGCTGAGTTTGGTTGATGTCCCTAGGAGGCTTGCTCTTTTCTGAGGGGAAGCAGAAGGGAGTGGATCTGGGGGGGGAGGGGAAGGAGGGAATACTGCAGTTTGGATGCAATATATGAGAAAATAATAAAAAATTTTTAAAGGAGAAAAGAAAAAAATAACAGGCTGAGCAAGCTGTAAGGAGTAAGCCAATAAGAAAATCCCTGAGTTTAACTATGCATTCTCCCATGCCTCTGACCTGGAATGGGTATGGGGTGGGGGGAGAGATAGACAGAGGGACAGACAGACAGAGGTGGCAACAATTTGCTGAAAGCAGCCATCAGGTTGAAAAGTAATTTTAAAGAAAACAAATATCTACCATAAACGCTGTAAGCAACATCTGGATATAGTTTAATAACATCTGCTTGTGGTTTTAAGTACTATTCTGGGTCATTTGGAGTCAGTAAAATAACTTCTTTCTTTGTAAGATTCCACTGAATTTTTCTGTAAAAAAGAATTCATTTCTTTCATATTCCATGTTTTCTGTGCTATTCAATAAATATTGAGAGAAGCCTTTGTTACAGAGTTAAGACTCAGATAACAAACAAAAGACAGAGTGGCCACTATTCCCAAATAGGGCAGATAGAAGACACAAATTTCAAATTTGGGCTCACTCTTGGTTTAATGTACTCCAAGAGGAAGAATCTTTTTTTGTTCTTTAATGCTGCAGTGATGTATCTGTTTCTGGACTTTTTCCTTGAATGGTTCTGAAACTTCTACTCACTCTATTTTACTGTTCCTTCTTGTCCCATCTTTTCATTAAGCTTCTAACAGAATAAAAATGTTTTTAAAAGAAAAGAAAAACCCCTCAGCGAAGGAAAGAATTAAATACCTATCAGTACTACCTTCAAATCTGCCTTCCTAATTGAAAAGGGGAGAGCCACCAAGACAAATGAGAATCAGATCATAGGCAGGAAAGACATTCAGCAGATATGAGCTTGACCTTAAAATGGACAATAATGAGCTAGATATGGTGGGATAAACTTGTCATGCCAGAACTTGACAAGAGGACTGAAAAAACAATAAAAAGAACTGGTTCATCTTCAAAATAATTAAAAATGACCATAGACAAAGGAATAAAAAAAATCTATGGATTAGAAAAGGCAAGGAAACACTTTGTTACAAGTATGTACCATATACAGTAGAAGGCTAAGGGCCCATATGCTTATGCGCACAGAATAACAGTTCATTACGACATGCAGCAGCAATAGAAACATCAAGAGCAGCTATGCCTATCCCTAAGCAGCTGACACTGACAGTTATGTATAAGACGAAAACACAGAAGCAAGAGAGACAGATCAACGGGTAAAGCACTTGCCACACAAGGAAGAAAACCTGAGTTCAAATCCCCTGAACCTACATAAAGTCAGGCACCATAACTGAGTCTATAAAGTCTCAGTTCAGGCCCCCTAGCCTGGCAAATGTAGTGACAGAGAAAAAAGAGATCTGCCTCAAAAAGACCACCAAGTGAAGACCAACACCAAGGTTTTCCTCTATTCTGCATACATGTACATGCACATATCACACACAGAGAGAGACAAAGACTTAAAATCAAGAGAGGAAAAACACTATTCAAATCACAAAGTTATTTTGTTAGATAAAAATGTACAAAAAGAACTTTGGGACCAGTGAGAAAGCTCTAAACACTCTTCCTGCAAAAGCCTACTGACCTGAGTTTGATCCCAGGAACACAAAGATGGAAAGAGAGAAACAAAGTAGCAACAAAGTTGTCTCTCCTCCATATTTACACACACACTTTTTCTCATCTACTTTGTAACTTATGAACTTTTAAATAATACCAATTTTAAACTAGAATATTACTTATTACATAGTTTTTAACAACATATGCACTACCAATACTATAAATTATTAATTTGGGACAAATTAATGTAAAGAATTAATGTGGTTTGATGTTCTTTGAAGAAAACATCTATCTGAGTGTAATAGTGAAATTCTTATTTTTCTTGGAGGAAGTAAATCAAACATTTAGTAAGCTCTAATGTATTTTATTTTTAACTGGTCCCTTCTCTTTAACAAGTTAATTAAAATTAAGAGAGAAAATACCTCTTAGCATATATCATCTTTGCTCAACTTTGAACATGATTAGCTTACATAACAATTTATAAATCAGCTTTGCACATATGTTATGAGCAAACCACTTTCAAAAATAAACACATTTTCTATGCAAACAGGAAACAACAAATTAAATTTTCCTTGAAAATGATTTTTTATACATACCAAAAAATTACATTTTCAGAATACCTAAATCATTACCCTATACATTGCCATCACTAAACTATTTGATTTTATATTTACAAAAAGGGCCAAAAATGTACCTCAGATGGTGAACTCCTGAAGCCTTTGGTAAAATTCCCAGCATACCATAAGTGGGGTGTGGTGGTGCATGTTATAATTCCAACAACCAGGAAGTGAGGCAGAGGATCAGAAGTTCAAGGACACTCTTATCTACACAGAATGCTGGAAACCAGCGGAGCTACATGATACCTTGTTGAAAAGAAGAAGGGGAGGGGGAGGAAGGAATTAAAGATTATTAAGTTGCAATGCATTTGATACATGTAACGCAGGTGATATCACTTAGCAACATGGTACAATGAGTTGTATCAGTGTAACAGCAGGATTAGCAGAAATGCACCCCAGTGTTGCTGCCCAGCTCTCAAGACAGCACTGAGCCACATACTGCTAAACCCAAGCGAAGACACAACACAAAATCTGAAGGCCAGCTCCTACCGAATGCATATTGCTTTCCTGTTACTGTAAGGCTGGAAAATTGTAAGTCACATAACGATAAGCACATCTAGAAAATAAGGTATCTTACAACAGAGATCCATTCTCTGAGTTCTGACAATCCAACCTCTGGCAGAAGGCCAAAACATGCAAGATAAAGTATCCTAAGTGTTCAAGTAGTAAAGGCATCCTACCTGATCACACTACCCAAGAGAACTTTATTGACACCATTTCAATTAGTTTATAGCCCAACATCCCATTTCCCCCCAAGTCTGTAGTTCACTTGCTTGCTGGTTTATTATCTGTATCTAGTATGAAAATGAACTTAAGTCACCAAACTGTCAATAAGAAATAAGCAAATGCATAGGCCTGGTACTCTGGAGAAAGGCCCAGGGTAAAGAAACTGCATTAGGGAAGATAATCTACCAAGAAACTGGGTAAAAATCACCAGTGGGAAGTGTGGTTTGAAAGAAAAGGGAACTTATAATCAATTCTCTGGAGAAGTGAGAGTCTCTGCAGGTGGCAGGCAGGCAGGACAGCAAACTGAGGTGACAAAGCAGGAAGTGGTAACAATGAAAACTCAGTTGGGGGTGGTGGAGATATGGCTCAGTGGTTAGGAGAACTGGCTGCTCTTCCATAGGACCGGGGTTCAATTCCCAGCACCCACAAGGCAGCTTACAGCTGTCTATAACTCTAGTTCCGAGGAATCTGACACCCTCACAAGTATATACAAGCCAAACATCAATACACAGAACAAAAATAAATAATTAATTTTTTTTTTAAAAGAAAGAAAATTCAGTTCAGATTGACTTTGTCAACCTGGATCAAAACTTTTGGGACTCTGATGCCAAGTGATTTATTCTCAACAAATTTAAACACAGTATAATTTGAGAAAGTTTCCTGGTATAATACAATCTCCAATGCACAAGAAAGCATACTGAAACCTGACTTGGTACTATGTCATTTTTTCAAGGAAGATGGGTTCTAGAGATAGGATACCTATACTAGCTTAAGAGCCTAAGCAAGGGTCTGGCCTGATCTCAGTCATAAAAACAGCCTACAAGTTTCCTGAACTATTAGCCACCTCTGGTCCTGGTTGAGGGAGCCTGAGGAGCCTCTGGCTGAAAGGATTAGTTAAATTACTAGCCACCTCTGGTCCTGGTTCTAGGAGCTCGATATGGCCTGGCCCAGTAGATGACAGAGATCACCAAGCTGTTAGTCACCTCTAGTTCCCAGTCTTCTGAGTGGAAGAAAGGTTTAGATCTTTTTCATTGAAAAGATAATCCTGTGCACTTAACACTCCTGGTCTCCCCGGAGGTGTGTGGGCTCAAGCACGTTTGTGCTCCCAACAGCGAAGCCCAACATTCAGAGTTTGAGAAGGATAGGCCAAGGAGACTGGACCAAAGAAGTTCAAGGGGAACTAAAGAAGGAATGTCACTGTTTACGGAATGCAACAGCTGATCTACTACTATCTAATATGACAAAGAGCCTCAGGGTTTTATCTCCTGAAGGTTATTGTAGTGAAAGCCATCTCAGGCAACTACACGATCTGATGGCTAACTGCAGAACAATTATAAACCAAGGAAGTAGAGGCAAGCTTTGGTTGGGATCCAAAATGTATACACACACACACACACACACACACACACACACACACACACACACCTTCCAAGTGTCCCTGTGCTAAAGGCTTATGGCATTACTGGAAGAGGTGGGGCCCACTAGAGGAAGTCGGGTCATCAGGAAAATGTTTTGAGTCAGACATTGGGCACCTGTAACCCTCCTCTATTCTGTGCACAGTGCCCCTGGTAGAACTGCAGACCAACCAAGCTATGGGCTGCAAACTCTGAAACACTGAACCCAATTAAACCTTTCCTGTCCAAGCTGAATACCTCAGACACCAAAATAAGAGAAAGCTGACCAATGTGTAGTAATTAAAAAGAAGGGGAACAGAGACTGGTTACAGCTGAGGACCTTCAGTAACCAGGGATGTGTGTCCAAGAGGCAAGGAGTGATGTTTCCTAAGTGCTGAGATTAAATAAGCAGGAGGAACAAAGGACACAGCTGAAGCACGCCAACACACCGAGGTGGCCGCCAAAAGAACAACCCAGTATGTTGGGAACAGTCAGCACTGGTGGTCAATTTCCCATCTCAGAAACTCTGCATGAGCCTATAAGCGTCTGCTAGCCTGAGGCCGCGCTCTATTTATTCTCCACTGCATTTCTAGTACCCACAACCGCCAGCATACACTGACACACAAGAAATTCAGTGTAAAAACATTTTTTTTTAAAACAGGGTCTCATTTAACCCAGGCTAACTTGCTAGGTAGCTGAGAACGACCTTAAACTTCTGATCTTTCTTCTGCCTTTACTTCCAAAGTACTCGGATAACAAAACCCGGTTTTCAGTAAATACTGTTAAGTGAATTCAAAATTCTCAATACAAGCAGTGGCTTTGTTTGTTCCTCTCCTCCCATCAATCTCTTCTACAATCCATGGCAAGCAAGCATCGTTAAGTAGTAATGCCATTACGCTTCAAGGGTTCCTTTTATTAAAGACTCTAAAATTTCTTGGGAAAAAAAAGATCAAGTCTTGCTGGGCTTGGCGGCTCACACCTTCGATCTCTGCACCTGGGAGGCAGAGGCAGGAGGTTCTCTGAGTTCAAAGCCATCTTAGTCTTTAGAGAGAGTTCCAGGGCAACCTTGGCTATTACACAGAAAAACCCCGTCTCGAGAAACCAACCCCCCCCCCAAAAAAAAATATATATATGTGTATATATATATGTATATATATATACACATATATATATTAGGTAAAATAAGTCTTGCAGAAGGTCAGGTTACATAATCATGGTCCTGGACAAAAGGCTTCTTGCCTGGCAAACAGGTCAGAATCCTCCTGGCCGAAAGGGGGGCGCCGCACCCCCCGGGCCCCACTGGCGCAGGCCCCGCCCCCCGCCCCGCGCTCACCTGCAGCGGCTGCACTCGGGCCTGCGCTCGGCGCGCTCCACCGGGAGTCCCCACAGCCCGTCGGCGCTCGCGCTGTCCCCGTCTGCGCCCGCGGGGGTCGCGCCGCCCTCGGACCGCTGCTCTCCGTCCGGCGTCGGCGCCCCCGAGGCCCCGGGCGCCGGAGCCACGGACGCCCCACGCGTTCGCGCCCCTTCCTGCGGCTCCATGGCTGGGGTTAAGGGCAGGCCGCCGCATTGAGGGAGCGCCACCGCCCGGGGGCGCCACGCGCAGAGGAAAGGGGTCTGCGCCACGCACGCACGTCACGTAAGGGGCGGGCCTCAGCGGGGCCGTGAGGTCCCGCCCCGTTGCAGAAAGAAATTAGTCCTTTGTCAGTGTGGGTACCTCGCCTATAGGCAGGGAGGAAGGAAGTCGTGAGCCGAGAGGCTGCGCCGGTAAGATTAGGTTCACTGGGAAGAGTGAAGGAGTCCTCTCCAGAAGCCACCTGGACAGCAAAGCTCTGAGCAGTTGTCTGTATTTAAAAGATAACGTGAAATTCTAGGCAGCAGCGCCGGATTCTAGGACGAGTGCACTCTCAGCCCTGCAGCTGCCCGCGTCCTTGATGGCCAAAGGCTGCAAAGGAACGGTCGTAACCACTGAAAGCTGCTCCAGTGACAGTGTGAACTCCTGTGTCCCTTGCCTTGCCTTCCTAAGTGTTTCTTCTAGCCATCTGGCATACCATTTCACATTTGACACCAGGTGATTGCTAAGTGGTGTGTTTAACTCCCCAAGCCTTCTGGAACCAAGCAATAAGAGCTGTCTAGTATACATTGTATGGTCGAGAAAACACTGCAAATAAACATTAACTTACTGAAGTTCTCACAACATCTAGGTAACAGAAGAAAGCCTGATAGCTCACATTTTAAAAGTCATGCCTTTAATCCCAGCACATGGGAGGCAGGGGCAGGCGGATCTCTGTAAGTTCAAGACTAGACTGGTCCAGGACAGTCAGGGATACACAGAGAAACCCTGTCTTGAAAAAAAAGAAAAACAGAAAAAGAAAAAGTCATAACAGAGGTAGAAATATTGCTTGCAAAAAATGAATGATTGTATTTGTTATTAATGCTAATTCTACCAATGTACATTTAAACAAAGAAACTAGGTTTTCATCAGTCCTGAGGGTTTTTTTTGCCAGAAATGTCTCCCTTCATGCCCTATTTAATAGACTAGACTTAAACCAGGAACAGTAAAAACAAATAAATATTGTATCTCTTATAGTATATTTTAGCATTAGATTTTCCAGTCACCTTAAAATCAAATTGATGAGTAGAATACAGAACTCTATTTTAAGCTATTCCTAATTCTTTCTCCCTGGAAACAGTATCCTTTTATTTGTGGCTAGCTTTAAAAGAAGGGGGAGGGGGCTGGAGAGATGGCTCAGCGGTTAAGAGCACTGGCTGCTCTTCCAGAGGTCATGAGTTCAATTCCCAGCAACCACATGGTGGCTCACAACCATCCATAATGAAATCTGGTGCCCTCTTCTGGCCTGCAGATATACCTGCAGACAGAACACTGTATACATAATAAATAAATCTTAAAAAAAAAGGGGGGGGAAAGGCTAGACAGTCCACCTGATGAAAGGATGTAGGGTAGGAAACAAACTGGCACATATGTTTGTTAAAATTAGGAAATGAATAAAACCCAGAAACTATAGGAAGGAGGGTGAATCAGAAAATAAAGAAATCCTGGCTGCAGGTATAGATTGGAAGACCAGCTATTTTTAACTGCCAAGATAAATTTCCTAGTGACTGTGTTGAAACCAAAGGATGCTCTTGCTCTCTCATTTCAAGTTAGGAAAAGCACGAGTAGATTGGATAAGGTTTTTCTGCACTGTCAAATCTTCTAAGAGTGCTAACAGAGGAGTGCTAACAGCCATTAGTTTTCTCAGTAGACCCACACTGAATCACTGACTCTGACCTTCAAAGGATGCAGAACCCAGCTATTCCTCTGGGTCACCACCTCTGCCCCATTCAGGTTTCTATGTCTCTCAACTAATTATTTCCATTGCCACAAATGAGCCCTGTTTCATCTCCATTTTGAAAGAAAAATCTCTAAAAGTCCACTTTCCCAGAGGTTGACCAGAATAAAAAATTAAATTGTTAATAAACGAATAAATGAATATCACTGTGTCAGCCTCTCAGGGGCTGACATAGAGATAGCACCTGTCCTTTGCATGGACTAGACCTGGGATTCAATCAGCAATACTCTGAAACAAAACAAGTAACTAGTAAATCTTTTCAGTCCAGGAGGTAAACAATCAAAACTTAGCATCAGTTTCCCTTCAGGAGGAACAATATGCACCCATATGCCCATGTTTTCAAGCTCTGGCCTGGAGCAGTCTAAGAAAACCCATGTGCAGTTGCCATCTTGGAGCACACAAAAATAACACAAGACTAGCAGTAACCTGCCTGGGACAGGCTAGGACAGAAGGAAGGAAAGAGGTGGTTTGAATAAAAATGGCCCCCATAGACTCATATATTTAAATGCTTAGGCATCAGGGAATGGTACTCTTTGAGAGGGATTAGGAGATATGGCCTTGTTGGAGTAGGTGCGGCTTTACTGGAGGAAGTATGTTACTGGGGATGGGTTTTGAGGTTTCAAAAGTCAGGCCCAGTTGTCTCTCTTCCTGAGACCTGTAGATCAGGATGCAGCTCCCAGCTGCTGCTCCAGTGCCATGGTAATGGATTGAACTTCTGAAACTGTAAACAAGCCTGCAATTAAATGCTTTCCTTTTTAAGAGTTGTCTGGGGGAGAGGGGGTTGCCTTAGTCACGTGTCTCTTCACAACAACAGAGTAATAACTATGTCTTTGAAAAGGAAACAATTTACTAACAGCAGGATAATGCAATTAGGTGTTACTTTTTGTAGATAACCAGAACATCTTATTTCTTCCCCTCAATAGTTTCTATGATAGGAGTTGTTTATAGAAAATCTTAGCATCATAGCACTGTTGTGAGAGGTAGAGGGGGCTCTGTTGAGAAAAGGCCTCAGTAATGGCAAGGATTACATACCCTGCTAATCCAGCAGAATGAATGCCCAACAGTGGATAAACTGTTATTAAAATAAAAATAAAGATGGGACATTCTTGCCATTCTGTTTTCCATTGCTACTTTAACAGATTGCTACAAATGTAGTGGTTTAATAAAGCATATGTTTATTCTCTTAAACTTCTCTGTGTCAGAACTCTGATGTGGGTTCCTTGTCAGGCTGCATTCCTTTGGAGGATCTAAGGCAGAATGTGTTTCTTGCTGTCAGTTGTTGGCAGGATTCAGTTCCTTGTGGTTATTTTCTTGTAATGTTATCTACTGTGCCCAGCTTTTGGAGGTTACTCAGCTCAGAGGTCCCTTCCTCCATCTTCAAAGCCAGTAACTGGACTGATTCTTGCTCATCATTCTAACTTTTCCTGCCTCTTCTGAAACCTCTCTCTGAGCAAACTTCTCCCTTTCTTTTCCACTTCTACTGCCACTCAGATAACCCAGGAAGATCTTTCTGAGGAAGATCTTTCTGTATTGAAGCCAATTAGCAACTTTGATTTCATTCAGCTATGTAGTGTTACATGCATAGACATTGTGGCAGAGGGCAAAGGTCATTGGAGTAAAAAATCTGTTCACCTTACATATGTGCACCAAATTTAGTGGTTTCATGTTCACAAAAAGTACATGTGAAAATGAAATATAGGGGCTGGAAAGATGTCTCAGTGGTTAAGAGCACTGGCTGCTCTTCCAGAGGACCCATGTTCAATTCCCAACACCCATATGACAGCTCACAACTGTCTGTACCCCAGTTCCGTGAGATCCAACACCCTTAGACAGAGAGACATGCAGGCAAAACATCAGTGAACATAAAATAAATCATTTTATAAAATATGTAAAAAGAAAAATGAAATATAGTCACTTGGAACACTAATTAACACAGCAAAATCTAATAATCGCCTGAGCAGTTTCAGCCTTTATATATATGGAAAACAGTTCCTGTTGATTCCATCCTGGTACCCTGATGCCCTTTCTATATAATATATGTGGAAGATGGCCCCTGTCTAATCCATTCCTGATACCAGGTACGCTTACCTGTTGATTCCACTACTTGATACCCTGATGCTCTTTCCATAAGAAGACAGTTCTGAACTTTTCTATGTGAATTGTAATGAGTACAGTTATGTTCACATTTAATGCAACTTCCATAAGTCACATGTCATGACAAAATGACAAACTGTTTTAAGTAACCTGGGAGAAGACAGAGAGGTGGTTCTCTCTTTTTCTTTCTTTCTTTCTTTTTTTTGTTTTGTTTTTTGGGGGTTTTTTGTTTGTTTTGTTTTATTTGAGACAGAGTTTCTCTGCATAGTCCTGGCTGTTCTGGACTCGATTTATATGCCCTTGAACTCTCAGAGATCCATCTACCTCTGCCTCCTAGTGCTGGGATTAAAGGCATGCACCACCATGCCTGGTTGGTCCTCTCTTTCTTAAACCCCAGGTTCCTCGACAGTTTTCCATTTCTGGTGGTCCATGCTTGGCCTTCTTTTCTCAGGGTAAGGCTTCGCGCCTTTTACCTATCTTGTCATCAAGATCTAGTAGTCCGTTTCCTCCCAGGTTAGAGCACTGCTATCAACATTGTCTTTTCCCTAAGTTTCTGATACTCTGTTTGAGAGGGAGATATTGTCAACAAGATCTACAATCACCTAGGAAACACAGATGTGTGGGAATCTGTGTCTGGGTATTCTAGATTATCTTAACTGAGGTGGAAAGACCCACCTCAAATGGGGGTGGCACCATTCCTTGGGCTCAGATCCTGAACGGAATATAAAGGAGAAGGAGAGCTGAATGAAACCATTCTTCTCTCTATGACCTGTGACTCCTGTGTCCAATTGCCACCCTGTCTCCCCCATGAGGGACTCTGCCTTTACACTGTGAGCCACAATAAGCACTTCCTTCAATTGCTTTAGTTAATTTATCACAGCAATGAGAAAGTCACCAATACAACTCTACCAAAAAAAAAAAAAATGTCCCATTTTCTACTTGATTTTTCTGGTAGGTCTGTTCCAATTTCCTACCTGTGTGATTTTGCTTTAAACTTTAAAGCTTGAACTTCTAGATTAGATTCACTTGGTAATTTATTGTCTTTTACTCACAGGTGTAATTTTCAGCATTTGCCTACAGGATCTCGTGAATCTCATATGCTTGGATTTGTGTGTTGGGGTTGGTGCTTGTTTGCTTGAAGAGTTTTCATTTGATTGTTTAACTATTCATAACATCATAACAATAGAAACATGTTTTTCTATCTTGAAGTAAATATTCCTGAGAGAATAACTTAATAGTAAAGTAAATAACTATTTAAATGAAATAAAATTTGATTGTGTTACTGCAAACAGCTGGTCTTAGACCACAGTGGGAACTGAAATACAGTGGAACACAGGACGTTTCCAGTCCAGTTTCCCTTGGGGTCCCCTGAGAAACCTCAGAGCCTGTAGACATTGGCCCTCACAGGGATTCTGTCTTCCAGCTTGAAGTGAGAATCTGCTTGATCTGAGCTGAGATCCTGCTTTTACAGATGGAAACGCTAAGGCCCAGGGAGGTCAGTCCCAAGCAGGAAGTTTGCACTGCCCAGATTCAAACCTGAAAGGTTTTTACCATACCAGCCTGTCTCAGGGTCATTCCGATCATCTCTGAGTTATTATAATTATTCCGTATGTCTTAAGTCTTACCTGATTAATCAGAATCCGCTATGCTTTATGTGATCCAGGTAAACACGAAGGTTGTGAACTGTTGAAATTTGAAGTAACCAGGCTTTTCTTGCCAGAAAAATAGAACTGAGATTTTTTTCATTTAAAAAAAAAAAGTGTATCACTCTTGGATTTCTTAGATTATGAAGGCAATAGTTGTTGCTTTGGGGGCTAGTGCATGAATGTTTGCTTGCTTGCTTGCTTGCTTTCTGAGATAGTGTCTTCCTATGTAGCCCAGGCTAGCCTGGAGCTGAGATCCTACTTTATGCCTCCACACCTGCCTTATATGATGTGTTTTTTAAGCACGCCACTCTCCAACTCTAGGGCATTTTACCACAGCAGAAATCAATTGGCAAAGTTGCTTCTTTCTCATTTTAAAGCACAAACAGTGATTCATTTTAGTTTAACTAAATAGGACAAGTTTAACTGATATGACACTAAAATTTTGGTACAAAATCCAAGAAGAATATCTATAATTACTTGCAAATACTATAAAAAGACATGTTTTTTATATAATGTGTTTTAACTGTTTATATACTCATGAGTGGAAATCACATAGCACATAAAATTGAATTCAGAATAGATACAAGAATGCAAAAAGACATTACAGAGATTTGTAAAATCACTATGACTCTTCTCACAGAATCTTCATTGAAAATATATTTTATGTTATCACATAATGGATTTCACACTGCTATCTTAAAACTAATGAATATAGACATCTCCATTTTAATTTCTGTCAGTGTAAACATCGGTAGATAACAATCCATACAAAGGTTCTTTTTGATTCTGAGTAACTTTTTATGAGCATTGTTCCGAGAGCAAAAACTTTGAAAATTTCTGGCTTTAGAAGAATCCACAATAACAAATAAAAGACTGTTTGTACAATACTATGAAAGAGGCGGAGGACAAATAACCATCCCTGTGTGGACTAGGGAAAACTGCAGCCTCATGTGCAGCCAGGCTTCAGTAAAGCTACTTCATTGAATGAATGAGTGTCCCTTTTTTTTTTTACATTTATTTATTACTTCAAGTTACCTCTCCATCACAGTCCCCCTCCCTCCACCCCTCCCGGTGCCACCCTCCCACCCTCCACCACCTCTCCCACCTATCCTATTCCTCTGGTGTTGGATGCCCCCACATCTCAGCCCACCTCAGTTCATCAGTCATATGAGGGCTAAGAGCTTCCTCTTACACTGAGGAATGTTCCACTAGGGTGAAGTGTCCCACTAACAGGTAACCAAGTCCTTGTTTCTGTTCCTTTCATTCTATTGGTTGTAGGATAGTTATCCTGTACTATATGACTAAATTCCACTTATAAGTGAATAGATGCCATGTGCATCTTTCCGGGTCTGGGTTAGCTCCCTCAGTATGAGCTTTTCTAGTTCTATCCATTTGGAAGCAAATTGAATGAGTTTCTTGTTTCTGATAGCTCAGTAGAATTCCATTGTATAAATGTACCACAGTTTTGTTTTGTTTTTTTTGGGTTTTTTTGTTTGTTTTTTTTTTATTCATTCTTCAGTTGAAGGACATCTGGCTGGGCAGTGGTGGCGCACGCCTTTGATCCCAGCACTTGGGAGGCAGAGGCAGGTGGATCTTTGTGAGTTCAAGGGCAGCCTGGTCTACAAAGTGAGTCCAGGACAGCCAGGGCTACACAGAGAATCCCTGTCTCAAAAAAAAAAAACAACAAAAAAAAAGAAGGACATCTGGGTTGTTTTCAGTTTCTAGGTATTACAAATAAAGCTGCTATGAACATAGTTGAGATATCCTTGTGTTTTGGTGATGAGTCTTTTAGATGTATACATATCTTTCTGAGATGTATAAGAAAACAAGCTGAGCAAGCCAGGGGAAATCACCCAGTAAGCAATGTTAGTGTATGCAGTGACAATTCTGGATTTTGGTGGCACACACTTTCAATTCCAGCAGAAGCAGTCAGGTCTCGTGAATCTGAGGCTAGCTTGGCCTACAAAGTGAGTCCAGGATAGCCAGGGCTTCATACAGAAACCCTATCTCAAAACAAACAAAACCATAGAAATATTATAAGAATATGTTTTTGTTTTAATCCCAGGTGTGAGGATATGAGGCTACTTCAGATTATCCATAGCAGCTGACAATTATTTGCTTTGTGCTCTAGTGGGGGCACATTTTGCCTGCTGCAGATAATTTTTTGGATTATGTGACATTTGGAATTCTGGGGATTTTTTAGAGGACATATACATGCTAAAGCCCCAGAGGTTGTTGGGTTGTTGGTTGGCTCTTGGTTGTTTTTGGTCATGGTTTGTTAAGTAGTTATGTACAAAGAAGAAATAATAAGAAGTTAGATATCCTGATGGCAAAGATCAAACCTGCCCCAAGGAACTCAATGCCCGTAACCAGCAGGAAGTGGTCTAATGATAATGTCAACCCTTTCTAACCCCTGACTTTATTCAGGGGGCTCTTTCGTTTCCCCCTCTATCCTTCTTTCCTATCTAGTGGTAGAGGGTTGAAAGGGTAGAAGAATAGGGGTGGAGACGGGTGGAAGGAAAAAGAACCCACAAAGCAGCAAAAAGAGAGCTACAAGTCTACGATCTCTACTTTGGTTCCCAACCTGAATTTCTTCAGTGATGGACTGTAACATGGAAGTGTATGATGAAATAAATCCTCTACTTCCCAAGCTGCTTTTGGTCAGGGTGTTTTATCACAGTGATAAGACAAGACATCTCCTAAACTTCAAAATATTATATAAAACAGCAAGTGGAAGAGAGCCATCATCCAAAAAATCCATAAATATATCCATGGAAACTCAAGAAATAGAAAAAGAAAAACAAAAAAAAAAAAGAAAAAGAAAAACCCAAGGTGCCATGACCCCTCCAAAAGTTCTTAACTCTCCAGTAACTGATCAAAAGCTGTCAACATAGATGAAAGGTGAAATCGAGAATCCAGGAATTAATTATTTTAATGATCAGCAACTTCAAAGAGAATACAAGTATCTGGATGAATTAGTATGAAATAGTAATTAAAGCAAGACAGAGATCTGTGAAAAGGAATAAATATGCTGGAAATGAAATTTCAATACATCAAAGAAAAAAACTTAGTTGGAGGGGTTAGAGAGACGCCTTGTGGGGGCAAAGAACACGGGCCACCCTGGACCTGGACTCAGACCATTGCCTCATGCAGCCGTCATTAAAGAAGCTTCCTCTTGCAGTAGATGGGAACAAACACAGAGACCCGCAACAGGACAATCAGGAGAGAGTGGGAGACTTTGGAGCAATCAGTCCTAAATTAGATGTCTTCATCAAACCCATCTGCTCGGGGCTCATAGGGGGAGGAAGAAGGATTGTAAGAGCCAGAGAAGATGGAAAACTCCAAGAAAACAGCTTTGTCCAGACACAAGAGGGCTGATACACATATGAACTCACAAACACTGTGACAGCATGCACAAAATTTACAGTCACCCCAGATGGGGTCCCAATGCTAAGAGGAAGAAGCAGATATGATCTACCCTCCCTAAGAAGCTATCTTCTATTGACAACAAATTGCAAAAAAATTAAATAAAACAAAAAATTTTTATCCAATGAAGTCTCAATGGGCATATAAACCATACTTAAGGGCAGGCCTCGTGTCCAGCAGTAAATGGCCAGAATAAAACAATGATATTTTTGTAGATTTTCATTTCTTTTTTCTCTTTATCTCACTGGTCTTTTGCTTGTGTATTATGGTTTCTGGTTTCGTGTTTTTATGGTGTGTGTGTGTGTGTGTGTGTGTGTGTGTGTGTGTGTGTGTGTTGTGCTTTTTCTGCTGTTTTATTTATGTATTATTCTGATTTATTTGGGTTCATTTTTGATTGGTTTGTTTGTTTTCTAAAAGAAGGAGAAAGAAGATATGGAGTTGAAGAGGTGCGGAGGTGAGGAGGACCTAGGAAGAGATGGAGGAAAGGAAAACATGATCAGAAATTATTGTATGAATTTTCTATCTAAAGAAAAAAAAATGGCCACGTTTGGTGATGCACGCCTTTAATCCCAGCACTTGGGAGGCAGAGGCAGGAAGATCTCTGTGATTTCAAGGCCAGCCTGGTCTACAGAGTGAGTTCCAGGATAGCCAGGACTACACACAGAAACCCTGTCTCAAAAACCAAAACAAAGAAAAGAAGGAAGAAAGGTAGAAAGAAAAAAAGAAAGGAAGAAAGAACAAAACATAAAACAGAGCACTTGCTCCTCCTGCTGAGGACCAGGTTCAGTTCCCAGTACCCAAATCTGGTAGTTCATGCCTGCTATGACTCTCAGTTCCAGGATATCTAATGCCCTCTTCTGACTTCTGGCTTCTATGTGATGCACATAGACAAACACAAAAAATAAAATATATATTTCCTTTTAAAATTGAGTTGAGAGCCTTACCAATATCATTGATCAAGTAGAAGGAAAAGAACTATCAGGAATTCTCAGGTTTGGGGGTTGTGCCCAGCCTTAAAGGAAACAAAAAGCATTCTTTAGGTTTATCTAAATTATATGGGAAAGAATGACTCCTTTCAGAAAACCTTTTGTAGAATACAAAGTCATGGAGGTTTTAATTTTGTCTCTTTTCCAGAAATGCGGGTCTTGGGTAACGTTCAATACCATGAATCCCTTCTAGATAAGGCTGCCAGTTGAACAATTCCAGAGGGCATTTTATTCTGTTTCTAGATAAGAATGCATGTGGCACCATTTTAATTAAGATCAACCAATGAAACAAAATAGATGACTCTTGCAGAGCATTTATTACAGTATATAGAACTAAAACATGATAAAGAATGTAAAACACATACATGAATGTTGCACCAGCTTCAGAAAGCTGCAGATCTTACATAGAGACAGGATAGGCCCACAAACTCATGGAAAGTTCCATATCCCCCAGTGGTTTTGCCTGAAACTGAATGTGTGGACAATCCTGAAGCAGAGTAAGAATTACTGGTATTTGGGAAAATCTACATCCTTCAGCGGCTTCAGGAGAAGCAGCAGACTCCAGGTGGGACCAGATTTGTCTCTGGTTTAGAACATATAAGAGGAAAAGTTCCATGTTTTACAGCTATTCTAGAACAGAAACTGCATGATTATCTCATTAGATGCAGAAATGGTGTTTAATAATGTTTATTATCCTGTCATGATAAAAGTCCCTAAGAATCTAAGGATACATGAGAGTTATCTCAACATAATAAAGCCCACAGCTAACATCTTGATAAATGGAGAAAAACACAAAGCATTTCCATTAAACGTAGAAGCAAGAAAATGATGTCCATTCTTCCCACTCCTGTTCAGACAGTCATTAAAGTCTCACCTAAAGCAATAGACAAGAGAAAGACAACATGGACACCAAAAAGAAAGAACCTGAACATAGTGGCTGACACTGTTTTGTTTTGTTTTGCTTGTTTTTTTGTTTTGTTTTGTTTTTTGGTTTTTGGTTTTTTTTGTTGTTGTTTTTCAAGACAGGGCTTCTCTGGTTGGCCTGGATTCACTTTGTAGACCACGATAGCTTTGAACTCACAGAGATCTGTGTGCCTCTGCCTCACAAGTGCTGGGTTTAAAGTCTCATGAGTCAGCATACACAGCTGTGGCTGACACTTCCAATCACAGCATCTGGGCATTCTGTGTGGATCTCTCTGAAAGAGGAATCCACAAGGCCATCCTTGACTACATAGTAAGTTCCAGATCATCCAGGGTTCCATAGTGACACACTGTCTGAAGGAAAAATGGATGGGGGAAAATACCCCTATTTTATTTTTATATAAAATAATTCTATACATAGAATAGTCCACCTAAAAGCTCCTACATTTGATAAACTCATTCACCAAAGTAACATAAAAAATTAACCCACAAAAGTCAACAACCTTCCTGTATACCAATGACAAACAAAGTGAGGGGGGAGGACAGAGAAACAATTCCATTTTCAATAGTCTCAAAAATTGGGCAGGATCTAACCAAGGAAGGGAAAGATTTGGACAATGAAAACTTTTGAACACAGAAGAAACTGAGAAAACACCAGAAGATGGAAAGACTCCCCATGCTCATAGGTTCCTAAATCTAATGTGAAAATGGCTATCTTACCAAAAGAAATCTACAGGCTCAACGCAATCGGTATTTAAGATTCTAATGCAATTCTTCAAGGAAATTGAAAAATTAATCTTAAAATACATATAGAGACATAAAAGATTCAGGATAACTAAAGAAATCCTTAAAAATAAATACTGCTGGAGGTGTTACCATCCCAGATTTCAAGTAATATTACAGAACTATAGTAATGGAAACAGCATGGCAGTGTCATAAAGATGACGGATTAGTCAATGGAATAGAATTGAGGGCCCAAACAAAAGCCCACCATCCTACAGCCACCTGATTTTTGATACATAATGCCATTTAATTATTTTTTTCAGAATATATAAAAGCAAGTTTATTCTTATGGGGAGGGAAAGAGTGGAAGAGTATGCGCAATTGCACACAGAAGCGGGGAAGAAAGGGGGGAGAGAGTGGGAGAGACACAGAGACAGAGACAGGGAGGGAGTGACGTCATTTAATTCTGATGTTTCTCTGCTTACTTTTTGTCTATTGGTGAGAAAGGGCTATTGGTGATATTATTCCTGGTTGATGTAAATCTGTGCCTTTAATTCCAGCAGTAGTAGACTTTTTATGAAATTAGGTACAATAACATTTGTTGCATATATATGAAAAATAGAATGTCTTTTAGTTAATTATTCCCTTGATTAGAATGGAGTATCCTTCCTTAGCTCTGCAGATAAATGAAGTTTATTTTGTCAGATATTAGGATAGTAATACCTGCCTGCTTCCTTGGTCCAATTTGAGTGGAGTACTTTTGTTCAGACTTTCACTCTAAGGCAGTGCCTATATTTAAAGTTTTAAAGTGTTTCTAGACAGGTGTGGTGGCACTCAGCAAGTAGAGATAGGTGGACCTCTGTGAGTTCCAGGCTAGCCTGGACTCCAAGGCAAGTCCAGGACAGTCAGGGATACACAGAGAAACCCTGTCCTGAAAAAACAAATAGATTAAATAAATAAATAAATAAATAAATAAATAAATAAACAAACAAACAAACAAATAAATAAATGTGTTTCTGTCTTTTAATTGAATTCTGTTTTCAGAATTCAGCTAAATCATGGATTGTCTTTGTCATTTCCATCAGCCTTGTTTCTGTTTTCCTGAGCATCACTCAGGGATTTGTTCTCTTTAAGTCCATTCTCTTCGAGTTCATTGAGCTGTTTCTTTGTGTCTTCTTTAAACTCCTTGAATTCTTTGAGGAAGCTTATGATATTTAAAATTTTTTATTTCCTGGGGTTTATCTAGGTGTATATTGTATACATGTTTATTTATTCATTCACTTTACATCCTGATTGTAGACCTCTCACTCCCATCCTCCAGGTCCCATGCTCTTCCCCCATATGCCTTCCCCTTCTTCTCAAAAGAGGGGAGCACCTCTCCCATACCATCCCATCCCAGCTCATTTAGTGTATCAGGACTGAGACCATCCTCTTCCACTGAGCCCAGGCAAGGCAGCCCCATTAGGGTGAAGTGATTGAAAATCAGGTATCAGAGTCCGTGTCAGAGACAGCCCCGCTCCACTTGCTCGGTAATTCTTTTCTTTTTTTTTTTAAGATTTATTTATTTATTTTATGTATATGGTTGCTTTATCTGTTTTATGTATATGGTTGCTTTATCTGAATGAGCACCTGCAACCAGAAGAGGGTATCAGATCATATTGTGGATGGTCGTGAGCCACCATGTGGGTGCTGGGAATTGAACTCAGGACCTCTCTGGAAGAACAACCAGTGCTCTTAACTGCTGAGCCATCTCTCCAGCCCCCACTCGGTAATTCTTAAGGGCAAACATTTCTATAGAACTGGTGGATCTGTGAATGTGCGGTGAGGGACACTGCCCTAATCTCTCATATTGTTTTTATTTTTACAATAACATCTGAACATGTGGACTTCTTCAGTTAGTCCTATGTCTGATATGGACTGAGAAGGGTTGAGGAAGAATGTATATGTTGGACTTAAAGGTTGTATATGGCTTAGGTGGAATAAAATCTGGTGGATATGGGAGCCTGCGCTAATGTGCAGGATGTGTATTCTGGCCCAGTCTTGGAATTTAGGGGTAGTTCTGAGAGTTGGGAGGGGTGAATGGAAGAGATAATCAGTCAGACTCACATGGTTATACCAACCCTGGCTCAATGTGCAGGACCTGCTGGGCAGAGCAGTTGAATGTTGTGTAAGAAGAGCCTGTAGGTGGGCGCCAACAAGGCATGTCCTGACTGGAGTATGAAGGTAGAGCCTGAAAGACAGGGGTGGCCAAATTTACCAGGGGTGCTGGTTGTGGGACTTAGGCTAGATCTACAGGTTTGAGGAAGGTGTATGGCATGGAGGATCAGATGGATTCACAGGGCTCATCCCTGGTAAAGGACATTCAGTATCTGGCTGGGCAGAGAGCTTGGAATATGGCTGGGGAGGAGCTCGAGGTTGGGAGCCGCACTTTGAGCTGCACTCAAAGGCATCCTAGTAGTAGAGTAGGTAGAAGCCTGACTCTTCTCATCTGCTTCCTCCAAAGCGAGAAGCCTTGAAAGGTCAAGAACTGGCATCATCTTATGCTTCCTACAGTTAACCAACTGTTAGCAGGGAGCCCCGGAAAGGTGCTATAATTCAGCTTGAGAATTAAATATGAGAGTGTAAACTATCATCGGGGAATTCAAAAACCTCAGGGCTTCTCTGAGATAATCGTCTACTGCCAAATAGCTAAGGAAACTGAGGTTTAGACTTTTGAAGTTACCAATGAAATATCTGACAATGTGCAGTTGGAGCCAAGTCCCCTATTCATTTCCTGTATCAACACAAAAATACCATGGAAATAATAAAGAGAGGGCTCCTGTATCCCTGCTGAGACAGGAAAAGTACTACAAGTTCAAGGCTAGACTGGGCTACCATTTTTTTAATACATAAAAATAAGTAAATATATATATATATATATATGTATGAGGCTATACTGGTGCTCTCTGAGGGACAACTGTACTTAGCACTTATGTTGTGAGTTTAGAGGAATTAAAAGTGAATATCTTTTATTTAGAAAATTGAGGAGACTTGAATAAGATCTGTAGATTCAGTAACATTATTATGTCAGTGTTAATGTTCCTATTTTTTTTAATAATTTATTTTTATTTCTTCAAGTTACATCTCAATCACAATCCCCTCCCTACTCCCCCCTCCAGTCCCACCCTTCCACCCTCCTCCCCCTCAGCCCCACCATCCTCTTCCCTTCTTTTTTTTTTTTTTTTAAGTTAAAGGTATTTATTTTTCCCCCCAACAGCTCTCCCTTTCAGTCCAAATAATGGTTCTTTTTCTTATAACTATAAATACAATACAAAACAACAT
>CAJQZJ010000222.1:2847593-2877252 GCA_907164525.1 Lophiomys imhausi
TGTGTGTGTGTGTGTGTGTGTGTGTGTGTGTGTGTGTGTGTGTGTCCCTGAGAGATCACAATGCCTGTGGATCAGTAAAGGGTGTGGAGATGAACAAGTCCAGAGGTGGTTTCAGGGAACAGTGACAGCTCTATTGTACATGAACAACCACTTATACAGCACAAGCCTATCGACTGTGGATGGCTAGCACATTACCTCAGATTGGACAGTGAGCACTCATACCTCCAGGGTCTCTGAGCATAAAAAGCACATTAAAGGAGACATGGAGAGTGCAAGACTCATCTGCAAGCCAGCTACGGGCAACTCACGCTACTTCAGAATTCAATGTTCTGACTTCAGGAGCACGGTGTGCCTTGTAGGCTGGCCACCAGGTAATGCCTGCATTTTCTGCTACGTGGCCTGAACAGAGTAAGTATGTCACTGGAGGTGGGTGTTAAGATGCTGATGACTTGAAACATTTCCAGTTTTCTCTCTCTGCTTTGTGCTTCCCATTGAAGACCTGAGTTCTCAACTTGCTGCTCCAGCTACCTTTCCTGGGTGCTGCCGTGCCTCTCCATGATGGTGATCCCTTCTCCCTCCGGAACTCTAAGTCCCAATAAACTCTTTCTTCTATAAGTCACTTCTGGTCATTGTTTCTTATCACAGCAACAGAACACTAACTAACACACCTATGGAGCATCATGGTGGAAAGAATTTAAGATGTGGAAGTTGGGGAAGAGTGCTGTGAAAACACTATCCAGACGTGACACAGTTACTGTAGTCATGAACACGGCAGCCATGGATACCTAGACAGGATTGGGCCTCTCAACTGTCCATTATGGATACAGGAGGTACATGTGAGTCCCATCCCTTTCTGAGGAGCTACTGACTATTAGTGCCTTCCTGGAGGAAGGGTTGTAGTTTTCTTTAGTGATGTAGCCACTGAGAGACTCTTGGGAAGAAGGAATTCAGAGGGAAAGGAGTAGAATAACAGAGAGCAATAAGGTTGAATATAATCACAATACACTGTGTGTATATATACATACATAAATGTGTATGAGAGAAAAACTGTGGGAAATTAAAGAAAAAAATTAAAAGCTGGAGTTCCCTGGTGTTTGTATGGTTTCAGAAGGAGTAGGGAGAAGAGGCACTGCTGTGTCCTGTTGATAATATGATAAGTGGAACGGTCCCTGAGAGACATTCAGATCCTTTTGACTGTACTGCAAAGCTCCAGGGAGTCTGAAGCACAGAGACGACCTCTGGTTCGCCTGTGAACATGCCTTTCAAGAGGAAGGGCACCCATAGCAAAAGGAGCAAGGAACAAGCGAATGATGGAAAGGTCTGATAAGTCTTAGGACAAAGGCAACACACTAAAGTAGGGTACCTGTGGTTCGGCAGAAATAGAATCTGACTTCTCAAATAAGCATGCTTTGAATTTCATGACAATGCCAGCCTAGAAATCCCCACAGAGCTGAACACGATGTCACCTTGCCACTCACACAGCTTTTGAACAGTCTGACACAGGACAGCATCACAGTGAGTTTCATGCCCGCAGCAGATGGGGCTGCATCAGAGCACTGCTGTCACTGCAGGAATTATGGCACATTTAGAGCACGCATTGTGATCTATAAAGTCCATTGCCAGCATCTTTGATGGTGTGCTTCCCTGCATCCCTGCAAGCTAAAGAAGATACATTTCTTCACTTGCGTGTGACAGATGAGGCGGAATGACAGCCTCTGCAAAACAAAATGGCTTGTCTAAATTAGCACAGCCACTTTACCTAGCAAGGCTGTCCTCAGAAAGCCTATCTCCTGGCCTGGTTTTTTTGTTTTGTTTTGTTTTGTTTTGTTTTGTTTTGTTTTGTTTTGTTTTCCTCTACTGTGAAGCTTCTTTTATTCTTCCCACCACTGGGGAGGGGTCATTTTTTAATAGGTTTCCCATACTTGTAAGGTCTAAGATAAAAATAGCTTAGAATAAAATGAAGGGTTTGACATCATCAAATTTATGTCAGAAGGAGCCAAGATTAGAATTTCTGTTTCCTGAGTTGCTATTTCTTCACTAATCCATTAAACATTCACCGATGATTCAGCTGGAGATGTTTTGGCCATGGTTTCTTCTAGTAGTAACTACATAAATACTTTGAGCCAAAATTCATGAAGAAAATATGCTTGGCATAAATCTCTTAAAGAGGAGCTGGGATGCAGCTCAGTTAGTAAAGTACTTGACAAGCATTCATGAAGCTCATGTCCTAGGTAGAATTCTATTGCTGTGATAAAACACCATAACCAAAAGTAAGTTGGGGAGGGAAGGGTTCATGTGGCTTACAGATCTCTCTTAAAGTCCATCATTTAGGGAGGCTGAGGCAGGAACATGATGCTGGAGGCAAGAACTGAAGCAGAGGCATGGAGGAGTGCTGCTTATTGGCTTGCTCCCCCTGGCTAGCTCAGCCTGCTTTCTGATACAGCCCAGGACCACCTGCCCTGGAGTGTCACCGCTTACAGTGAGCTGCGCTCTCCTCTGTCACCCACCAATCAAGAAAAGGCCCTCCCGCCCCAGAAAAAAATAATAAATAAAAGAAAAAGAAAATGCTCCTCCCTATAGGCAATCTGACTGAAGCATTTTTTAATTGAGGTTTTCTCTTTCCAGATACCATGACATAAGTAAAAAAAAAAAAAAATAAGTAAATAAATGTCCAAGACACCCAGATACCACATAAAGTGGGTTTGGTGATGCACATTTACATCCCAGCACTTGGAACATGAATGCAGTAGGATCAGAAGTTCAAGTTCTCCTCCACAACACAGCAAGTCCAATGCCAGACTGAGATGCCCTAGACCCTATCTCCAAAAATGCAGCAATGAAAATATTGTTTATAATTCAATTTATTACCACTTTCACTATATTTTTTCAAGTTTCCAAAAAGAGAATGGAAGTACTGTACAAGCAACAAAAATATTTTAAAAGCCCCTTTACAGAAGGAAGTTTAAAAATCAAAAAATTGCTGAAGCAGATGTGGCATTTACAAAGAAAGAGGAAGTTTAAAGGAAAACTAAGTATTCAAATCACATTAGAATGTCAGGTGTTGGAGTGTGTGAGTGTACTCACTGTAACAGTCACACATGGGAGATTTTTAGATTTTTCATTACTCACAAAACCCCCACTCACTGAAAATGTCATTACATGAGCATATGGTGGATGATTTATTTTATTTACTTTAGACGAGGTGGGGGTGCTACCTAAGGAAAGGTCAACAAATAGGAAAACAAAATGCTGCTCTTCTTTTCTAAAATATCTTAGCTTTAAAGTTATTTGTTCTCGCATTCCATTCAAGTAGCTTTTGCGTAAAAGTTCCAGAATTGGAGTTAAATACAATGACAGATCATCAGATAGACATTAATTGAACCTTAAGTATGTTAGTATAATCTGAATTGAGAGGTTACTTATTCTTTCAAATCAGTCCAGTACACTTTTTCACTTTTTTTTTTTTTTTACTTGATTGGTTTTGAGGTATAGTCTCTCTATTTAGGCCAGTATAGCTTAAACACACTATGTAACTCAAACTGGCTTTGAAGCAATGACCCTTCTCCTACCCCTTAAGTGATGTAATTATAGTTATCAGCCACCATGTCTACCAAACCTGCATGTTCACTGTTTTTTTTGCTTGCCATGTGTGCACAGGTATGTGTGTGCACACAAGCACCTTTGATGTGACTCTAAGAACCAAACTAGGTTCCTTTGCATACTAGGCAAGACCTGTACCACTGAATTGTATTCCTGGCCCTTGAAGAATCGTTTCTGTTCTCAAAACACATACAGTGGCCAAAACATAATACATACAACAGACCAATAGTTAAAAACTAAAAAGACCCATACACTTCTACATGGGTAATTAGCCAAACCAAAAGTATTCCAAGACAATAGCACATGAGACAGGAGATTATTAATATTTATTTTTTAAGAATTTTATTTATTTATTATATATGCACTGTTCTGTCTGCATGTATGCCTGGAGGCCAGAAGAAGGCACCAGATCTCATTATAGATGGTTATGAGTCACAATGTGGTTACTGGGAATTGAACTCAGGACCTGTGGAAGAGCAGCCAGTGCTCTTAACCACTAAGCCATCTCTCCAACCCAATTGTTAGTATTTATAATCCAAAATAATTGATAAATCCCCTCTCCCCAAATTAGGAAATCCATTTTAGTTAGATGTGACTATTTGACTTGTTAAAGTCCATAACATCAAAGAAAAAGATTGAGGAGCCAGACATGGTGACTCACGCCTTTAATCCCAGCACTTGGGAGGCAGAGGCAGGAGGATCTCTGTGAGTTCAAGGATAGCCTGGTCTACAAAGTGAGTCCAGAACAGCCAGGGCTATTACACAGAGAAACCCTGTCTCAAAAACAAAACAAAACAAAAAACAAAAACAAAGTTGAGGTATATTATGAACACTAAAAATCTAACAAAATCTAAGTTTTATATTTTGGTTCCCAACTACAACATTTCCCACTGAAAATTATGATAATCCCAGTAGTCTGATAGCCTACTGTAAATAATTTGTGAACTCCAGCTCTCTCTAGCACCATCCTGCTCAAGTCCTCGGAGGGTGCAAGTAGATGACAGAAGGCTGTGTTGTAAGTGGCACCCACCCCCTGCTCTTCACCACTCTATCTGTCAAAGTGGAGGTAGTCTTATATCTGGAAGAATAAGTGGCTGGAGTTGGGTGCCACTCTCAAAGCAACACTGTTAGCACCGTACCACTGGAGAAAGTACAACCATAGGTGCATTAGTGATCACAGACATTTCAAAGACCGGACTCCACAGGTGAGAAAACAGAGTTCCCAACCCCACTTCGTTCACTCATGGAACCCAGATAGAGCTAGAGTTGTTTATTGGAAAATCTGGCTTGTCTGTTTTAAAGTTTAATTCACTGTTTCTTTCTTTCTTTTCTTTTTTTAAAGTTTTCTTCATTTAGACAATTTCATACATGTACACAACAAAATATGATCACATGCACCCTCTTTCCCCAGTCAAGTCCTCTCATATATCCCGTGTCCCTCCCAACATTATGTCTTTTTAAATATAACCCACTAAGTCTAGTTAATGCTGCCCTTAAGGGCATGGCTGTGTAGCCATGCACTGGAGCATGAGACTCCTGGCAGTTGCCATATCACCAATAAAGGATGGTACTCCCTCCCTCAGCAACTCTCCATTGCCAATAACATCTTGTCTTTAATCATTCACCAGAACTAGCTGGCAAGCCTGAACTTTAATCCACGTCTTCTTAAATCTCACAATCAGGTGGCGATTAGAGAGCAAGCCCTTGCAGAGTGAAGCAGCTCATGCAAACAGAGGTGCAGGTTGTTTCCTGTGACTTATCTGGAAGTTCAGTTGTTCAAATGCTGAAGTCAAACAGGTAAACACACCCAGGTGAAGGAGCATTACGGACAGTCCAGACACAGCCAGGGACTTGATGAAGATGTCTCCAGCTGGTAGGGGAAAGTACCTCAGAGACAAGCAAATCTATATGACTTGTGAACTAAAGATCACTGTGTGAATTAAAGAACAACTCCATAAGCAACTCCATACATAATAGTGCTTGCTGTTCTTCACCCAAAGAGGTGCTTTATGAAAATTTCTATAGAGACAAATACAAGAGATCAAAGAACAAGTCCTCTCCAAGATTTACATCTTTTGACAATTTACAATGTTGTTTTTTTCTCATAAAAGAAAGTTGTATATAGAAAGTCACACTGTTAATGCTTTGGGAATAAATGCCCCATACACTTTAAACTTTCCAATTAATTTTTAAAACATAACTCACACTTTTATTTTTGTTCTATTTTATCTTGTTGAAATGAAGATATTGTGTTGTCTAAGCTCATCACAAACTCATGGGTTCAAGTTATCCCATCGCCTCTTCTTCCTGAATGTAGTTCATGTTTTTAAAAGACTTCCTTATGTCCAATAGACTTTTTTCACTGTTGTATTTGCCTTTCATATCCTTAGTAGGTTTAGGGAAAAGACTTATATGTTTCTTCATTCTTTAAAACTGCTAGGAGACTCTTTGTTGTATTTTTCAGTTCATAGTAAATTTATCAATCTGAAAATACTTATTTTTACTTTTTCTTTTACCTGTGTAGTTAAATTCAAAGAAACATTCCTTCTTTTGTCCTGAGATCAAAATAGGGCTTCATGTTCATTTGTTCCTCCATTTGATACTTAGGTGCACTTGTAGATCAAGTGACACGTTGCTAATGTGCATGATTCATAAATGCCACTTAATGACAAAGCATGCACTGTACAAAGACGTGTATTTATCTTTCCCTCATTCTTTTCCCTCCTTCCTTTTTTTTTCTTTCTTCATTTAGCTGCATGCCTATAATTTAACTCTCAAATAAAACTATTGTCAATAATATAGTTCATTTTTTATAAAAGACGAGACATTGACTGTTAAAACAGAAAAAAGTATGAGGAAGTAAATTTTTCTTACTGAACATGCACTGTTTCACTTTCTATATATAGCTTATGATTCTGTTATTGTGACATTATGCCTTGAGCTTGCCTATTGGCGGCTGTTACAAGAGCATTTATTAGTAGTTGGGAATCTGTGGGGGAGGTGGGTAGCAATGTACTTACCCTGGGCTTCCCCAGAAATATATCCTGAGACAAGCATCTAAGTACAGGTATAAGCAGATTAAATTGTGTGGTATTAAGACTCTATCCTGCTAGATAATTCCAGAGGGTGGCTAGAATTTGTCACTGAGTAATTTTTCATGGCGCTAGAGACATAAATATGTCACAGAGGAGGATAAAACAAGGTATGAACTCATAGTTTCTTAGGTGTTTGTATGTACTGAAATATTCACACCAACATGCAGTTCTATGTAGTTAGAGAATACCTAATAAAGGACTGAGTGTTTTGTTTATGACATACAATTCTAAAGGACAGTATTATATATATGTATTATTCTTTTCTCTTTTTTTTTAACCTTTTATTGTTTCTTTCTGAGTTTCACATCATGTACCCTCCCAGTCCCATTCATCTCCCTGTTCTCTCATATCTGCCCTTCAACCCTTGCAACTTCCCCCCACCAATAAAACACACACACACACACACACACACACACACACACACACACACACACACAGCATAGAAAACACCTCAACATGGAAGCTTTACTTTATCACAGTATGTCCCACAATATATCCTCCTGTCCACACATCTTCCCTTGCAAATGTTCTTTGCAGTGAGTCCTTGGTCTGGTTCAAAATCTCTGGCTTCTGTGACACCATCAATATTGGATCCTTACACAGATTCCTCCCATTTATCCTGTTGTTGCACTGTGTCATGGAAATCCTGCATCTTTGGATTAGCAGGACTGGTCCTTTCACAAATACCAACCATTCCCAGATGATATGGATTTTGGGATGGTCTGGATCTGGGATTGGGTGGTAGCTGAGCTGGTCAGTGCACCAGCTCTACCATATCTGCACCACCAGGTTGAACTCTTCAGCACTGCTCAGGCTAGACCACCCAATACTGCCATTGGCAGGAGACAGAGTCAGTTCTCCTGCTCTCATGCCCTTGGGGACAGCTCACCCCTACCTATGCCTCCAAAGCCAGCTCCACTGTGCTGTTCAGTCAAAGTTTGGGGCCCAGTCTCCCAAGTGCTGCAGCCTAGGAGGGGCTGGGCCAGTTCTCCCAAGCTAATACTCTTGGGGCTGGCTCACCCATGCCTTCACTATCAGAGCCAGCTCCACTGTGTTGTTCAGTCGAGGTGCAGGGCCTGTTCTCCCACTCTCATGACCCCAGGACCAGCTCTCCTGACTACCACAGGTTGTGGAGGGGAGAATCACACTCATACCCAAGCCACCTCAGGGCAAACTCCTGAGCTCTTGCCCTTGGACCCTTGGGCCCTTGGGAATGTCTCACTTGCACCCCCACCACCAGATTCAGCTTGGCTGTGCTGCCCACAGTGGCAGGCTCACCTCCCCCATGCTCAGGCCCTCAGGGTTCTACCTAGCCCTGGGAAATCCATGTTGTCCCCAGAGGCTGCCCAGACCAGACACCTAATTCTCTGTGATAATATGAGTTCTCAGTGGTAATATGTTCTCTAGTGGTAATATGAGACATGGACATTGTCACCGGCCCTGGTAGAGGGGACTTGGGTGAGCTAGTCCCAAGGGTGAGAGCAAGGGAGAGCTAGCTCCACCACTTGTCTGCTGTGAGGTGACTTGGGTGCTACAGGGTGGGGTTGGTGCCCTCCTTCCCCTTGCCCCTCATCACCTGTGGCAGTCAGGAGAGCTGGCCCTGGGATCATGAGAGTGGGAGAGCAGGCCCTAAACCGCACCTGGGCAACACAGTGGAGCTTGCCCTGATGGCCAAGGCATGGGTGAGCCAGTCTGAGAGCATGAGCTTGGGAGAGCTGTCCCAGCCCCTCCCAAGCTCAAGCATTTGGGAGACTGGGCCCCAAACCTTGACTGAGCAGCACAGTGGAGCTGGCTCTGGAGGCATAGGTAGGGGTGAGCTGTCCCCAAGGGCATAAGAGCATGAGAGCAGGAGAGGTGACCCTTCCTCCTCCCAATGGCAGCATTGGGTGGTCTAGCCTGAGCAGTGCTGGAGAGCTTACCCTAGTGGTGTGGATAAGGGAGAGCTGGTGCACTGACCAGCTCAGCTACCACCCAGACCCAGATCCAGGGCTCTGAGTTGGACCACCCCAAAATCTATATCATCTGCAAGTGGTTGGGCAACAACAGGATAACTACAAGGAGTCCTGGTAAGGATCCAATATTGGTGGTGTCACAGAGATCTCGAACCAGACAGTGACTCACTGCAATGAACATTTGCGAGGGAAGATGTGTGGATAGATGGATATACTGTGGGACACACTGTGACGATGTACAGCTTCCATGATGAGACGTTTGATGCGACTCTATTCACAATAAAAAGGAAATGGAATCAGCCTAGATGCCCATCAACAGATAAATGGATAATGAAAATGTACAAACCCACAATGAAATTTTATTTAACAGAGAGAATGAAATTATGAAATTTTTCATGAAAATTGATGGAACTTGAAAATATTATAAGTGAAGTAAGCCAGGTTCAGACAAACACCACTTATTATCTCTCGTTTGTTGATCTTTGTAAATGATTTTTATGTGCACATGTCTAGTAGGAGTGAGTTTGTATAGAGCCCAGGAAACTAGAAAGAGCCACATTAAAGATGAGGGGAAGAAACTTTGAGAGAGGCCATGAGAGAAATAGAACACATGTGGTATGAAAATGAGAGGAAGACTATTTTGAGGAGTTGGGGACATAGGACCAGGGAGATGAGGAAGAAGAAGGTGAAGAGGCTCAGCTAACACCTGGTAGTGGGTCTATAACAACACAAGGAGAGTTGTTACTACTCTGCGTGCTGATTTTAGAAAAGAGAACCAGTGACGAGGAGCCCTTCCCTCAATTCACAGACCCACACACTCACACACACACAAACACAGACAAAATAGCAAGTGTTGGTTGATGGGTGTGTGCAAAATTCACAGCTCTCTCATTCATTACTGTGGAGGAAGTAAACTGTTGAACGCCTTTGGAAAATTTTGACAGCTCCTTAAAATGTTAAATCCAGAGTTAACATATGATCCAACAAATCCATTCATGTTGACCCAAGAGATACGAAAATACACATCTACACAAAAGTTTGCTCACCAATACTCACAACAGGGTTATTTTACCCCCAGAAAGTTGGAAACAAACCAATGTTCAGTTGGTAAATATACAAATAAGCCACAGAATATAGTAATGCCATAGGTTATGATTCATCGAAACAATGAAATATGGTACTGGCACGAGTTACAATACAAGTGGTCCTTGAAAACACTATGCTGAGTAAAAGAAGCCAGTACAATGCTACATATTGTTTGGTTCCATTTACATAAAATATCAGGAAAGGCAAAACTACATACAGTAAGAGACAGAAAGTAGATTAATGATATTATTATTGACATATCATCTTAGGCATCTTTATTACTGAGTTTTTTATATTTTGTTGCTTTAATCAGAAGTAACAAAAAATCAAATGTATACTAAGCACCTGCTTCCAAACAAAATTGTTCTAATTAGCATTTTATCAATGTCTTAAAATTATCATTATGAATTATAATTCAATAAAGGAGCAGAGAAATATATATAATCATAAAAGGCCTATAGTGTTCTGGGAAATCATTATGATCATGGAATTGAGACTCTGTCACAGATATATATTGTTGTTCCCCTAATAAGGGGCCACACAAAATTAAAGAGAATTTAATCTCTCGAAGATAAAGTCACACCTAAGACCGGGTCTGTCTCATTCCCAGGTCCTATTTGGCACCCTAGGCAGCTACGAAATTAATCTTGTAGAATGAAAATGTGTGGTTCTGTTTGCCTTAAGTTGAATGACCCAGAACAGTACACTTTTATGTTTGGGTGTCTGGCTTTGTTCTGATGAAGGCTCATGTGTCAGAACCATTTCCCTCCCTAGACAACAGGACTCTTTCACTATAGATCACATCCCAGCCTTGCAACTTGCGGATAGAGCCTGTTGCTCGGGTCCTGGGTAGCTATATGCTTTAGAGAAGGCAGAAACCCTCCTGTAGGATCACTTCACTCTCTAGCCAAGAGTTGGTTTAGTTGAGAGCATGTACATTAGGTTTAGTCATTGAAAAGTGACAGGAAGCCTGCAGGGGCTTCTTTTACCTGATAAAAATATAGGAAGGTGATTATTTTTTTTCCCATTGGATGGCAGTCATTTGTTCTATGATCATAGGAAAAGAAGTTTCAGACCAAGAAACAACAGATAAGGCCTGGTGTGGTGGCACACGCCTTTAATTCCAGCCAGAGCTACACAGAGAAAACTTGTCCCAAAAAACAAAACAAAAACAAAACACCAAAAGAAAGAAAGAAAGGAGGAGCAGGCAAGGAGAGAAGGAGGAAAATCAGCTATGCATGAGATGATAGGTCAGATGTTTGTTACTAGGTAGATTTTTCAGGGCACTGAAAAACATTTTTTTACCCTCTAAATGTATGTTCCACAGAGGTGAGTGGCTTAAATGTTCCCCGAGCTTCTGCACTTCCCCTGAGTTGTGCTGATATGGCACCTGAGAGATAAGACTATACTCGAACCTGGTAGCTAGACACTGAGATAGAAAAAGTTGACTCTTTGGCACTACTGGGGTTACTACTTTTGCTTTACTTTTTCCTCCTTTCCTTGAAGACATAAAGTGTCATTTTCCTTGAAGTATATTAATTTGAGACATTGTGAAAGTTTCTGGTTTTGCTGCAATGGCTTCAGGATCTACCCATGGATAAAGTAGAGGGATCTACACATTCTCACCATCTATTTAGCTGTGGCTCCTTAATAAATTAAATACTACAACTAACACACCAAAGGGAACTTGGACATAGACTTTTTGTTTTTTATTTTTATTTTTTATTTATTTTTTATTTTTTTAATATTTTTTTCCATTTTTTTAGTCTTTTTTATCTATTTGTCTGCTTATTTGTTTGTTTGTTTTTTAGTTCTCTCTCCCGGGCAATGAGACACTTTTCACTGATGGTACTGCCTCCTAGACCCCCAATGAGTGAAGAGGCTCTTGGCCCTCATACGACCTCTCAACTGAGATGAGGGACTGTTATATAAGGACACCCCACCCTAGAGAAATGGGATGGAAGGGTTAGGAGGTAAAGAAAAAAAATGAAATGTGATGTTTCAGCCTTTTAGTACTAATTGTCATAAACTGTTTAGGATAATTAAGAAATGCAAACTAATGGTTATGCAAGCCAGTCATTCTGTTAGGTACTATGACAGCCTATTATAGTTATTTTCTAAGCTAATCAGAAATAAAGCTGCTAAGAGACAAGCAACATCTGCTTACCCTAATATAAGAGATAGATAGGGCCTCTTCAAAAACCTCAAGAGATCTGCAGAATATGGCATTCAAAGATGTTTTCGTAACTTTAGATTTTTTTTATATCAAGACATATCAACTCCTGACAGCACCCCCTATTCTCATCCAAGTAGAAGATGAGCATTGAAGAATCTCCAGTGGGAGATGATTGAATTAGTCGCAAGCCTATCTCTTGGTAGGAAAAGCCCCTGGCTCCAACTGTAGACAGAATGCTGTCCAAAAAGGACAAAACCTGGAAGCAGGTAAGTCGACCGCCTAGCTCTGCCAAGACAGGGTAGGCAAGTCCTTCATAACCCCTGCTCTACAATCAATGTCTATCAGAGAAATGGGGCCAAATGACTGAAGATCGATGCTGTAATGTATGGAGAGAAAATGGGAACTGTCTAGGCAGCCACTGGTATGTCATTTCTTAGTTTTGGAAGCTGCAGGCCCTGTACTTCCTATAAAATCAGATATATTTATCCCTCTCAGGTCTCTGAGGTGGTTGAAGAACAAATAGCTAGAGTCTCATAATTAAATTTTGAGTTGTTTAGGAGTCAAGAGAGTGTTATAGATCTAAGAAGATACTTTTAAAATTGTGTTGCAAGTTAGTATGAATGTTGAGTTACATATAGAACTTTAAACTTATGGAGATGGTTAGATAGTAGAATGTTAAAGTCAGGTACCAAATATCATATGGACTGGACATTGGGAATGTACGCTAAACCATATAACCCTCATAACTGTGGCCTAATTACCTCTGTTGTTTTGTATTGTATTTATTATTATAAGAGAAAGAGCCATTTGTTGGACTGAAAGGGGAAACTGTAGGCGGAAATAAGATGTACCTTAAACTTAAAAAAAAAAAGAGGAAGAGGATGGGGGGTTGAGGGTGGGAGGGTGGGACTGGAGGAGGGAATAGGGAGGGGACTGCGATTGAGATGTAACTTGAAGAAATAAAAAATAAAGGAAAAAAACAAAGAAATGTTAAAACAAACAAATGAATCAAATTACTCCATAAATAAACTAGAGTAAAAGAAAAACCTGTTCTATGCAAGAGAATTTCAAATAACTTATGTAAACATTTTACCCCCAGGTGAGTATTTACCTTTCTACTCTATATGGGCCATACAGAGTGATTTCTCTATAAAGAGCACAGAACAGGAAGGAATGAAAACTGATACCTTTTGGTGGAGTAACCCAACAAGCATGGTGTCAAAGTGTAACTAAGGTCAACATGAGTCAGAAAAGTCAGTGGACAGGCGGAGCCTGGTGATGGTGTGAGGAAATGATGCTCTATCTCTGCATTACTTTTCCAAAATTCCACATCTGGGTTTCAGCTTAGCCATGTGGGATGGGAGCTGGTATTGGAACTCAGACAAATCTCAGTAGAGGGACATTTTGAAACTATTTGACCAGTATTCCTCAAAATCACAGAAATACCTGAAAAAAATGTCATAGCCAACCAGAGCCCAAAAAGTCACAATAACTAAATTGTTATTTAGGTATGTTATTTAGATATGTCCCAGAAAACTGGGACAAAAATTAGGACATTGAATAAAACTAAGATATCTTAATAAGCCATAGACTTACTTAATAATGCATCAATATGGTTCAATAGATCATGGTGGAAAAAATGGGATATGAGATTATGGGAACTTTGTACAGTCATCTCAATTTTTCCTTAAATCTAAAACTTAAAAAAAAACTTTATGTTTTTAGTTATTCAAACAATACCTGCTATTTACACATTGTGTGAGACCTTCCATTCACTCAGAATAGTTTAGGATGCTAACATTAACCAATCCTAGAAAAATCAATGGTGTTGATAGGTTTATTACACTTAGCCAAAGTAGAATGATCAGCTTATTTTTTTTTTTTTTTGGTTTTTCGAGACAGGGTTTCTCTGTGTATCCTTGGCTGTCCTGGACTCACTTTGTAGACCAGGCTGGCCTCGAACTCACAGTGATCCGCCTGCCTCTGCCTCCCAAGTGCTGGGATTAAAGGCGTGCGCCACCACCGCCCGGCTCAGCTTATTTTTTTTAAGATTTATTTATTTAAGATGTATACAATGTTCTGTATTGAAGTATGTATGCCTGCAAGCCAGAAGAGGGCACCAGATCCCATTATAGATGGTTATGAGCCACCATGTGATTGCTGGGAACTGAACTCAGGACCTTTGGAAGAACAGCCAGTGCACTTAACCACTGAGCCATCTCTCCAGCCCTGATCAGATTATTTAATTAATTTAATTTATAGTAGTCTGGATATTGCATGAATTTTTTAGTTTAACTGGGAAAAAAAACTGCTAAATTAAATCCAATATTGAATGTTTCCTTTTACTTGTTTTATTTAGCATTGTGACCAGAAACATACAGCAGCTACAAAACTTCTTAGAAAGTTATTTCATTTAAAGAAAATAATAGCACACGTCTTTAATCCCAGCAATTGGGAGGCAGAGACAGGCGGATCTCTGAGAGTTCGAGGCCAACCTGGTCTACAAAGGGAGTCCAGGACAGCCAGGGCTGTTATACAGAGAAACCCTGTCTTGAAAAACCAAAATAAAATAATAATAATGATGAAAAAATAATAATAGCTGATGGTACTCTTAATGGTCAGGCCTGTGTCTTGTTGGTAGTGCCCCTGAAAATAGTAAGAATTGTGTGTCAAGCAAACAGCTGATCCTAATCAGATTTCTGGTTGCCTGGTCACAGTATCTAATAATTAGAAATGAAAACACTGTCCCTATTAGTTAATACATGTTCTATTAATAAAAATATACAGTGATACAACCAGTAAAACCCTAAGACCTTGCTATGAGATGGCATATAGTTCAATGTAAACTAAAACCTCAGTGAATCCAGAAAGTAAGATCAACTCAAGGAAACACAAAGGGCCATCAGTAGAAAAGACTCTTATTGTGAACTCATAACATGCATGGAGAACGCCTTACCTCATATTTTCACCGTCACACTCTTCCTACTCTCAACAAGGACTCGTTGCAGGAAGGATCATATACCTTCTTGATTAGGTCAAAAGTGTTTTCCTCTAGGTTTGTATAAGAATGACCTACACAATCAAGAATAGCCTTGTTTCACTGAATAACCATTTGAAATGTTGTTTAACAAATCATGTCCCATGTCCACAACCCTAAGGCAGGATATGTGCATCAACAAATTACACTGAACGGAAAGCATCACACACACAAATGTTTTCCCCAACACCATTATATCCAACATGACTTTTTGTTTGTCTGTATTGAAGACTGAACAGAGGGTTCTGGAATAGAGCTATAGCTACAACTTTGTTTTTTTAATTTTTGTTTTTGGCAGTGTCTCACAAAATAGCTGGGGTTATGTAGAATACTTTTCATACTGTGACTGTTTACATGCTACAACCTTAGCAATACACAGAACAAAGGACTGAGAAGCCAAACACAGATAGAGCCACTTCCCAAAGTGTAAATTCAAGAGTTTAAGGATAGAGACCCCTGCTAAAGAAAAGGTAATTGATTGGGGGTAGGGGTGGCAAGAAAAGCTGGAAATCATGCATAATCCCAGTCACAGCACAGAGGTGTCTGAGGCAGGAGGACTCTAAGTTCAAGTTACTGTTGTACTGATGTAAATCCAACATCAAACACCAGGCCAGTGCAGATACAAAAATTTATTGTAATCAAGCCACTACTGATCAATCAGGTCTGCAGAAAACACTAGGGAGCAGAACTGAAATGTCTCTGAAAGGACACCATGCAACATATTTAAAGGATGAAACCATAAAGTGAGGGGAAGAAGGTGGGCTGTAGCATTGTCCAATCATATTTTGGCACAAGGGGTTGAGCAAGGGAGTTCCCACCAATAAGGATAGGAGTTGACTCCTGGGCCTGGGAACATGAACTTAGTTTGACCCTGCCAGGAAGATGGAGAAGTTGTTCTTGAGATGTCTGGACTCAGACAATTGTCTTCTTACATGTTGTCCCTGAGATGACTAGACTAAGACAACTGTTTCCTTACAACAGAAGTTGTTCAGCTATTGGCAAGTCCCAGCTCCCTTTGGTTTCCCCTTGTGATTAAATGGAATCTGAAAACAAATTGTCAATACTTAGAACTTTTTTTTTTTTTGCTTGTTCCTAACACTTACATATTGGGTTACATAGTAAGACTCCAACCCCTGGCCTCAAAAATAAAATAAAATAAAGAAGATTCAGAGATATGGAAAAGGCTCTCTTGAGATTGGATTTTTAAGCAATTTAAAGCAGAGTTTGACATTCTCTCACATGACAAGATTAAAACAACAAAACCCTTTCATACACAAATCATCCTCTTCTCTGACAAACCCAAGAAGGACATTTAATCACTAAAGCCAAACCATTTTAAAATTCTATCACATTTGTTCAAATGAGAGTTTCATTATGCTAAAGTTTTCCCTTTTAGAATCAGTTTATTGAAAAAGTCCTGTGGAAAGAAAGAACTCTTCTAGGCAAAGTCTAGATATGACATGAAGAAAATAAACCAGATGTCTGATTACACTAATTGAGATGACTCAAAAATCAAAATGATGGCTACCACTTGGAGACAAACTCAGATGGATCTTGAGTTCTAAGCCAGCATGTGCTACAAAACAAAATCTTCTTCACCAGTCTACCCTCCAAAACTAAATAAATACAACAAATACAATTCAAGGCCCTGAGGAAATGCCTTAGTGGTAAGGGGGCTTGCCCTGTAAACATGAGGACCTCCTTGGCACCCGTGTATAAAGTTAAGGCACAACTTCAAGTACCTGTAACTCTAGCATTGGAAGGCAGAGACAGGCAGATCTCAAGAACTCACTATCCAGCCAGCCTAGACTATGGAAATGCAAACTTCCAGTGCAGCGAGAGATCCTGTCTCAAAGCAAAAAGGTGGAGAGTGTTAGAGGAAGAAACAATGTCCTGCTCTGACCTCCACCTGTGTGCATTCAAACACATATTTTCATAATGTATTTTTAATTTTTTTTTAATTTTTATTTATTTGGCAGGAGTTCAAGACAGGGTTTCTCTGTGTAATAGCCCTGGCTGTCCTGGAACTCACTCTGTAGACAAGGCTGGTCTGAAGCTTACAGAGCTCTGCCTGCCTCTGCCTCCCTAAGACGAAAGGTGTGTGCCACCACACCTGGCTTATTGTGTGTTTTCTTGATGACAGTCATTCTATTACAGTTGAGACATCTCTTAAGAGTTTAAAATTGAATTTCCCTGATGACTAAGAATGTTACAAACTTTAAAAGTTTTTATTAGCCATTGTATTTCTCCTTTTGAGAATGCATTTTTCAGCTTTTTAGGCTATTTTTAAACTGGATAGTTTGTTTTCTTGTTTTTTTTTCTTCAAGATTTTAGATATTCTTCTTCTGTTATACTTAAAGCTGGTAAAGATTTTCTCCCATTCTATGGGATGCCTTTTAACTTGATTAGCGATTTCCTTTTTACACAGAAGCTTTTTAGTTTCATGAGGTCACGTTTGTTGATTGTTGGCCATATTTCCTCAGTGACAGGGGTCCTAGTCAGAAAAGCTCTTACCTATGTTTATAATTCAAAGTTGAAAAAACCCTGTCATAAAAAATGCAAAGCATGTGGCAAATGTCACTCTATACCTAGAGTTAATGGTTGTTCTATTCTACAGGGAGAAGAATGCATTCAATCAATGGGGTTTTGGAGACAAAGAAACATACTTCAGAAAAGTCTCATGAACAATCACACCTGTTGTACGTCATCATACATCATTTAACACACTCCTTAGGGGAGAGAATAACAGTGATTCCCAAATTAAATCTTTCAGCTGCTGTGGATAAAAAGGTAAGTTAGAGAGTTATAGTAGTAGATCAGGAAAATAATGTTTTTCTTTTCTTTTCTTTAAGTCTCAGAAGTTTTTACTGATCTTAGTGAGAACAGACTCCAAAATAAAACTTTGAAAAAGAGAATTAAACAAGACCGTGAACAAGAAGTAAATTGATTATTTAGTTTAAACTATTCTTGAGAGTTACAGGACTGAATCTGCTCATTCATAACAAAGACGATAGACTGTAATTACTAAGACTGGCATCATTAAGAAAAATCAAAATTTAATAATAAAACAAAACGAAAATCTACAACATTATACAAGAGATTGAAAGTAGGCACACAGTTGTGGAATACATGCAGGCAAAATAACCTGCACGTAAAACTTAAAAAAAAAAAAGAAGAAGAAAAGAAAAAGAAATTGTTTTGATTAGTTTTATGTCTTCCTGACACAAGCTAGAATCATTTGTGAAGAAAGAGTTGCAAAAGTGATGCCATAAGATTGGCCTATAGTCTTTGCAGCCCTTTCATAATGATTGATGTAGGAAGGCCTAGCTCAATGTAAGAGATACCAACCCAGGACAGGTGGTCCTGGGTGGTATAAGAAAGTGGGTTGAGGGGCTGGAGAGATAGTTCAGCAGATAAGAGTACTGGCTGCTTTTACAAAGGACCCAGGTTCAAATCCCAAAACCCACATAGGAGTTCACAGCTGTGTAATTGCTGGACATGATGGTGCGTGCACACCTTTAATCCTAGAGCTCAGAGGGCAGAGGCAGGTGGATCTCTCTGTGAGTTCAAGTCTAGCCTGGTCTACAAAGTGAGTCCAGGACAATCATGGATACACAGAGAAACCCTGTCTCAAAAAAAAAAAAAAAAAAAAAGAAAGAAAAAGAAAAGGAAAAGAAAGTGGACTGAATAAGCCAGTAAGCAGCATTCTTTTGTGGCCTCTGTTTCAGTTTCTTCCTTGAGTTCTTACCCTGACTCCCCTTAGTGATGTAGTGTAAGGGAGTAGTAAGCTGAAAGAAACCCTTTCCTTCCCATATTGCTTGGTCATGATGTTTTATCACAGCACTATAAATCTAATAAGACAGAGATTGAAAACATAATAACAATAATGTTTTTGTTTTCCTACTTCTCTGAAGCTATAGTTCCTTTCTTCCTCTTTCTGTTTTATTTCCTTCCTCCCTCCCTTCTTCTTCCCTCCTTCCCTTCTACCCTCCTTTCTTCCTTCCAAGATATTCAGACAGTGAAAGTTCTGGAAACTATCTTCTCAGATATATATACAAATAAAAACACTAAGCAAGGAGATGGTGGCGTACACCTTTAATCCCAGCCCTCTAGAGGCAGAGGCAGGCAGATCTCTGAGTTGAGGCCAGCCTGGTCTACAGAGTGAGTTCCAGGATAGCCACAGCTACACAAAGTAGTCCTATCTTGATAAAAAATAATAACAATAACAACACATAGCCCATAGCCTCTAAACACTCAATGCCTTAGAGAAGACTTTATAGACACACATAGAAGAGTGAATGACTACATTCTGATCACACCACATTCTAAAGTCATGAGTCCTAACGTTTCCATAGCAACATTCCCAACCATTGCAAATGATGATAAAGCTTCAATTAAGAACTAAGCAAAAAGAAATTCTATAAAACAGTCTATTGTAAGTACATTAGTGGATAAACACAAACAAACACTAATTCCCCTTATGAATCAATGACAAATTTTTCTGCTAAAACATTTTTGTTATTTTATGAATACAATTTTACAAGCATTTATTTCTTTAAATAATAGGTGGAAATGGTTGGAGTATTTGAAAGCAATTCATAATGTGAAACTCTTTTTCTTTGCACAGCCTTTGAGGAAGACAGAAGCTAAGCATTCGACTTCCTTATTACATTTTGCTTGAACCAATACCAAAATTAATTTTAATCTATTAAGACAATAATGAGCTTTAAAGCAGAATAAACTGGGTAAGGAAAAATGCTACTAACATTTGACCAGAGTTAACCCTCAGAGAAGTCAATCCAACTCCAACATTTTACACAAGGCACTCAAGTTCAAGACACAGATTCTATTCTTTTCCTATAACTCTTAAAAACATTTTCCCCAACCCCCCATACTTTCTCCATGTCTAGCTCTAATGCCAACTGGGCTATGACTTCTTTCTTTCAGCTGCTTCTAACAGATTCAAATCAAAACTTAGATACCATCTACCTTGTGACGGCATAAACAGCCTTGCTTAGCTTAGTGTAAGTAAAGCAATCTGGAGTATTTCAGAGACAGTTGGGAGGGTCTCAAAAGTGAGGAAGCCTTCAGCTTTCCTCCAGCAGCATTTCTTAGGCAGCTAGCTCAGTCTCTACTATATACCAGACATAGCTTTGTTTTAGGTTTGTTTATGATAGCTAAGTCTACAGTGAGAAGATTCAACTGTGACCATGTTACATTTGTGATGATAGTTAAACTCAGGGGTATCTGAAGGGACTTAAATGCCTTTCACAAACATTAACACCATTAAAAATTACTCTCCATCAGGAAATGGACTGATACTTCACTTGTATTATCTAACAGCTCTGTTTAAACAACCTCATGAAGAAGGTACCATTTTACCATTTAACCATTTCACAGACTGGGAAACCAAGGTAAGGGTACATAGTTGTGCAATGGCTGAATTACACGCCCATACATATAGGTGTGTGCAGTACTTTGTTTTAGAATTTTCATGAAAAGAAGGAAAGAACATGTTGTTTATGCAATAATATACACTGATATCTTAAGAGTGATCATTATGTTTATTCAGTTAAATCTAGCTTCACCTACACACTTTCCATCCAGCTGAAGCACACAACTAGTGAGGCATTCATTGAGCCTTGAATAACGATTAAGGTGTTAGTATAATTATTGATGCACATACTATTTTTGTCATGTGTACCAAGACCCTGGGGCATTAAATTTACATTGCATGGAAACTCCAAAGTCAGAATTTATATCTAAGAGTAAGGCTCAAGGGCCTGACCACTGCTTTACAGGACTCTCAAGTTAGCATTTGAATTAGCTAGTTATAATGATTAATCTCATTTCTCGAGAACTCTTAGTCAAAGCAAGAGGCCTTAACATCACTACACTCTTTCTTGTTTTGTTGCTAACTCCAAACAGAACTGGATAGCCAGGCATTAAAAAGGAAAGAGGAAGGCCAGGCGGTGGTGGCGCACGCCTTTAATCCCAGCACTTGGGAGGCAGAGGCAGGCGTATCTTTGTGAGTTCGAGGCCAGCCTGGTCTACAAAGCGAGTCCAGGACAGCCAGAGATATTCAGAGAAACCCTGTCTCGAAAAACCAAAAAAAAAAAAAAAAAAAAAGGAAAGAGAAGCCTATAGGTTTCTAAGAAGCCTAGAGACCTGCCATATCAGCCCACCCTGGAGTTCTGGTCTACCCACTTCTTACTGTAACAGCTGGCAAGGTTCATTAACGACTGGTATTTACTGGTTAGGAGCTGTGGTTGTGGATGTTAGAAGACCAGTCCCTCCTGTCACGGTTTTCCAAGTTCATAACCCTGGTGACATTCAAGGCTTTAAGCTTGCTCACCTTGGAAATGTCTTGTTAATGCCTGAGTGGAAGGAACACTGTAAATACAAAACATTAACTATTCTTATCTTCACGACCATAAACATAACCAGAGGTTTCAATATTATACATAAATTTGCATTTATTTAGCTTTCAAGTTTTGCACCCATATTTACAAATATTTGCAATATTATTGTCTTTTTCTAGAAGCAGAAACAGAATCACAGAGTCACAAAAATATTTGTTTAAAGTTGAGTATCATATTAGGAGTAGCGATTCCTGTCCTAGATCACTTTTTGTTCAGGTTCAAAGCTGTCAAGCCACTGACCAGAAAAAAACAGGAGCAAAGGTGCACTGAGCACTTAGTATGCACTAGACTGTGCTCATCACCAAGTCGTAGGATGTGATCATCAAAACGACCTCTGAAGTACTTGTCATTATAACCATTGAACAGATGCAGAAATGGATACTCTCAGCAGTTAACTCATTTAGCCAAGATTGCATGATTATTACCTTTTACTGTATGTTTATCAAGTGATCCAGATCTAGGATCCAAACTCGCACTTTTCTCATTCAAAGACACTTCTAAGATTTCATTTCCCTCTAAACTCTAGAGAAGGGGAGTATACTTTTAAAATGATTTCCTTACCTAAACCATAACATAAGTGATGGCAGTGAGGCATGATTTCATTTAACCCACAAAGCCTGAAGTCCAGAAAAAAAATAAGCATAGAATATATTCTCATTTCTGTCGATAGGTTCTCCTTTGCTTATATTCTGAAAATGTGTATTTAACATTAATATGTTATATTACCTATATAATTATATGCTGTGTTCAGGCATTAAAATGTGGTCCATCTGGTTTATTACAATATTTCTCTTTTATAAAATATTTGCTAACATTAATGCTATACAATAATTAGGAAACCATCAGATGACAGGTATAATATTGGTTAGAGATTAGAAAAGTAGAAAAGAGGGAGTGGAATATAGCTCAATAGTGAACTGCTTGCCTAGTATGGACAAGGCTCTAGATTGGATCAATCTGCACTGAAAAAAAAAAAAGATACATATGTGTGTGCATACAGACACATGCACAAATATTATGCAAGTATTCTAGCATAACATTTCAGGCAATTTCTGCATATTCTAAATATCAGAGCATAACTGCTTTTACTTTAATAACGTCTGTTAGTAATGGACTTATATGTGTGAACTCAGGCTTATCCAAAACCTTTTTTAAATTTGCATGAACTAGATTATAGTAGGAAAAAGCATAGTAATGTAACTGATGATATGTATAATTCTATTCTTAGAGCTAAGTACTAGGTCATTAATAAAAAAAGGATTATCAGGATGCAGGAAAATTTATAATGGTACAAGAAATTTATCAGATAAAACATTCTATTTAGGCTGGGCGTGGTATCGCACACCTTTAATCCTAGTGCTCAGGAGGCAGAGGCAGGCGGATCTCTGTGAGTTCAAGGTCCTGACAGCCTGGTCTACAAAGTGAATCCAGGACAGCCAAGGATGCACAGAGAAACCCTGTCTGGAAAAAACAAAACAAAACAACAACAAAAACCTATTTTATTTAGTCAAGAATTATGATTTTTTGCCAGTGTGGTGGCGCATGCCTTTAATCTCAGCACTGAGGAGTCACAAGCAGGCAGATCTCTGTGAGTTCAAGGTCAGCCTGGTGTACAAAGTGAGTCCAGGACACTCATAGATACACAGAGAAACCCTGTTGTTATAGTTCAAGAATAGCCACACAACTCACTCAGTCACCAATCTCAGTCAGATATTGGTTTATTAAATGCACACTCCAAAACTGGTCATAGCCACCGTGACCAGGGTCACAGAGGTCTCAAAGCCTAACTCTGACGTCGGTCTGCTTCCAAGGCAGGCTTTTTTATAAGAAAAACCATAAACAGGTAACAACCAGGTAACCAAGTCTAGGAAACAAACCACATCTAGGTAGCAACTGGGTTCATGTATAAAACAAACAGCATCCAGGTAACAATCAGATAACCACATGTAGAAAGCAAGGGGAGGGTAGTACTGCATCATTTTCACTAGCTAGACAAAGCATTTCTAACTGACCTTTAATTTGATTGGTCCCAACTGTAGCTGTAGCTGGGGACTCTTCAAAGTGTCAAGGTAAAAAAGTAACCAAGTATGAGTAATTTCATCTTATAATTAAAATGGAAACTGAAGACAAAAAAAAAAAAAAAAACAGTTGCAGTTATGCTAAGAGACAAAGCAAACCTCAACACCTGTCTAGGAAAAAAAAAAGTATTACGTTTTTGGCAGAGGTAGGTGAGTTTGAAACCAGGCTGGTCTACATTCCAAGTTCCAGGAGTCCCAGGCCTATAACATAGAAAAAGCCTGTCTCAAAAAGGAAAAGAAAAAAGAAAAGAAAACAAAAGAGAAAGAGAGAGAGAGAGAGAGAGAGAGAGAGAGAGAAAGAAAGAAAGAAAGAAAGAAAGAAAGAAAGAAAGAAAGAAAAGGAAGGACGGAAGGAAACTTTCAGCTTTCAGCAAATTCCTTCTTGAGGCAAGGAGCAAGGTCCACACACATTCCACAATGAACATCACGTCCTTTATTGTTCTCTGGCTGCTGTAGCCACACTGGAATGTCTGCAAGTCTCTGGATCCCTGTTGTTTAGTAAACTTTGCTTGGCCTGTATTTGCTTTTGCTGCTTGCTTTGCTTTGCTTGGAAAGCTCTCCCTTCCCCCTCTCTCCCTCATTTTCCAAAGCTTTACTTCAAGGGCACCCTTGCTTGTGAAACTATTCTAGATCTGTCAATAGTCCAGTTCCTGACTTCGGAACTGACCATTTCTCCCACAGTGGGCCTCTAATTATCTTTCAGCTTCCTACTGTCAGAATGGTTGCTTCCCTATATGCATTTTCTTGCTTAAGTTCTTCCTACTTAGCTGGACTTTAAGATCTGGGAACACAATAGTAGTTGCTTTGAAACTCTTTCAATAGGCTGGCTGCCTGGCTTTATTTGTTTGTTGATATTGAGATAGGGTCTCTTTGTGTTGCCCTGGCTGGCCTTGAACTCAGAGAATTGTCTGCCTCCCAAGTGTTAGGATTAAAGGCGTGCACCACCACACCTGGCCTGATAGGCTTTTATATTATTATTTTTTGAGGTATTGCAAGTGCTGCTAGGATCTTTGATAAATACAGAAACATTATACTTAGCATTTCTGTGCATTCTACTTTAAAACTTGTGTGCATTCCTCTGGGTGTGTGTGTGTGTGTGTGTGTGTGTGTGTGTGTGTGTGTGTGTGTGTCCCTGTACTCCTGCTTTTATAATAGTTCCCTCCTTAGGAAAGTCAGAATACTCAGAATTCATTAAATCACATTTAAGAAAATCAAGCCCAGTGCCCTCTACATCCTAAGAAGCACTCTATCAATGATCAGTGAACTCTATCTTTAAACCTTTTCCAAACCCAACTTGGTCTTTTCTGGGAGACAGAGTCTTGTTCTGTAGCCAGGCTTATCTTGAACTCCAAATCCACTTGCCTTAGGTTCCTGAGTGCTGGGATTCCAAACCTGTATGCCTGGCTATTACAACCATAATTGTTAAAAGAAGTCTACTGAGGGCTCTTTAACTAATAAAAGTCCTGTTTGTGTTTAGGTTCCCAAAACAAAGATTTGTTACTGAAGACCAGATTAAGTTAGAGCTGCTGTCTTAGTCAGTGTTCTCTTGCTATGAAGAGACATCGTGACCACAGCAATTCTTAAAAATGAAAGCATTTAATTGAGGCTTGATTAGAGTTTTCAGAGATCTAGCCCATTATTACCATGTCATGGAGAGTGGCAGCATGCAGGCAGACATGATGCTGGAGCAGTACCTGTAAGTCCTACATTTGAATCCACAGGAAGCAAGAAGAGAGTGAGAGACTGGACCTGGCTTTGGCACTTGAAACCTCAAAGCCCACCCCCATTGATATACTTACTCCAATAAGGTCACAACTCCTAATCCTTCTCAAGTAGTGTTACTCCCTGATGACCAAGCATTCAAATATATGAGTTTATGGGGACCATTCTTATTCAAGCCACCACAGCTGCATTGAACAGACACCAAAGACATTATTTCAGAAACTCAGTGTTCTGGGATCTCCAACAGAGAAGACTACTTGGTCACAGGTTCAAGCCAATAGAATGTCTTTATTAGCAGGCCAGAGAATACTCTGAGTGTTCAGAACCCCAGTGTAGCCCCAAGCCTTTCTCAGCGTGGGCTTTTAAGCATACATCCTGGGTGGCACATCTCAGTTAGCAAGACAGTTAACCAGAAGCAGAAATACAGAAGTCAAAAAGCAAGGGTAGTACATTTAGAGACTTTCCTAGAACTATGAACTTCAATAGGTCTTTATTTTTCTTTTGGCAGGTGTTGCTGTCATGATAGAGTCCGGTCAAGGACCAGCCTTGTCACACAGCACAGGGTCTTAGGACGGAACACAGCAGCGAGACAATCTTCCAGATCTGGCCTGCTCCAGGGGCTGGTGGCCCTGACTGCAAGAGCTGATGACACTTGCAAGTATTTTTAAAGGTAGCTAGCTATGGTGGAGGGGGGGGGGGGAGAAGCCTATGTCTTTCCTTTTCTGTAGCTCAGAGAAGCCCTTTGCCTCTGACTACAGTTAAAATGACCAACTTTTTTCTTTTAGTTGGGGCTGTAAGCTGAGGAGGTGGTAAAACAGCCTTTGTTTTGTAAATTACTGTAAGCCCTTGGTCTATTAGCCGGTAGGCCACCCGCTGAGTGTTCAGTGGACTAAGGTGTGTTTTGACCAATTTATCTCAGAAGTTGATGGTGGAGCTCCAAGATTTTCACCTGATCCGTGTGTTAATATGAAGATAATAAGAAAGGAATGAGGACAGAGGGGCTCTCTCAAACACACTCATACCGGAAAGAAGAAATGGACAAAGCTAGGATGCAACGACAATTTTAATGTGTAGACTATTGTTTTTATACCCTGAGCAAGAGCTCTTTACATCAAAGAAAGAATTACTTCATAGTTAAAAGGCATTTATCACAAAGACAGATAAAACCATTGCAATAGGAGGGCACTTAACAATAACACATTTTAGTACTCAATTAAATTTTGCTTTCCTATACACAAGTTAAGTTTAACATGACAGTGTATTACGTCAAACCTGACAAGGTACAAGAAATTATAACAAAACAGTTTGTGTATTTTGCCATTAAGATTTGTACTAAATTTAGGAATTTCTTGGTAGCCTCGTTATATCCTAAGTTCATGGGAAGTTTAAAACCCTTAATTGGATTTACGGTTTGTATCTAGAGTCAGTATTATCACCTCTAGAGTGAAAGCTTATCTGAGGTCATAAATCTATCTCAGGCCTGTCTTCTAATGAGATACATAGTGTTTGGCAAGAGTATTTACTACAGCTATAAGTTTTTCTATCAACTGTCTAACTTCTTTTGAAATTGTTTGAACTGAATCAGGCAGTTTGTAAAACCTATATCAGGAATAATAGAATCACCTTTCTAGGACTCTGTGTGAATTCTGGCCAAACAAGGAGAGTAGCACTTAGCAATGAGAGAATCTTCACTCCATGTCAGTAATAACATAAAAGGAACAGCTGGGTGTGAGCAAGAAGCAACTCTGGGGTGCATCTTTAGCATAGACTTTGCAAAATGCCAGATAGCTTTTCAGGAAGCTTACATGTTTATTGAACCTCATTCTCGGAGAGCTTCTGACAGTGCTTGAACACTGTATGTTAAGGGCTTAAGAGTAGCAGATGGACACTAAGGAAGGAGCCTCAGGGGCATTTGGCTCCTGACACACAGCCTGAATGGTACTTCCATCATATGTCAGTTGTGCTGAGATCTGTGGGCCTATGATGGTCTGGGGGCCTGCTACCACAGGTTGAAAGAAATGTCACTGTGTCTCAGATTAGTCTCGGATCTGGAAGCTGTAATCCTTTAAGTAAACCATATATCCCCTGGGAACACAGTATAGTTTAATGACAGTTGTGTACCATTACCACAACCACCACTACATGTTAAAACCCTTGGCATATAGGAGATGAGACTTTGGAGGAAATGACAAGGAAAGAAGAGCCCGTATGAATGAACTAAGTATCCAGTGACGCAAGAGCAGCCTCTTGCCCCTTCCGTCATGTGAGATATTACAAGAAGACATCCTCTGGGAAGCAGAAACCAGGCCCTTGTCAGGTGCTGACTCTGCACTGACCCGGGACTTCTCAGTCTTACAAATAAATTCCTGTTGTTTATAACCTACCAACTTACGAGATAGCAGTCTGAACAAACTGGATAGATACAACCTCACACAGACAGAAACGACCTAACACACCTCACTTTAATAGTTAAACATTTCTTTGGGAACCTTTTAGCCTCTTTAAGATTAAAAAAAAAAAAAAAAAAAGGAGAATGATAGAATAGAATAGTATTAGAATCCACCTCAGTCACAACAAAAGATCAGCTGCATTTATGATACAAGCAAGATTGCTGAGAAAGTTATATTATTCTTTGGAGCCTAAATTGAGAAACTGAAAAGAGCATGCCTGAATAAAATTGTAGGTTTTAATTGTCCAGGAATGTTACTGATTTTTCCAAGGAGACACACACAAGCTGTCAACTAACCATCTTGATTTAAGAATGTCAAATAGTGAGATTTTTCTGGAAGAATAATAAATTCTTCAATAGGAGTTCTCAAATAGTAATTTACATCCCAAGATTCAACACAAAACTTCATATTTCAGTCTGCGTATAGTAGTGCACACCTCTAATCTTAGCACTTTGAAGACAAAGGCAGGGAGGGATATGTCTGAGTTATATGACAGCCGGGGTTACACAGTGAGACCTCGTTTCAAACAAACAAACATTTATGTTTATATCTGCCAGTTCTAAACTATAGCACCCATATAAATCATATGATGATCCTACCCAATCCTAGCCAGTACCCTCTATCTACACCAGTATTAAAAGACCCACCTTGCTTGGTATATCGACATGTTTCTAGAGTCTTAGATAATAATGCTTCAGAGGCTAAGGACAAACAATCACTTGTGTTTGAGAGTTTGAGACCCACAAAAGCAATAAAATGATATTCCGTTTCAAACAAAGATCTACCTTAAATAACACTCCAAAATCTCAGTAAGTATACCAGCTTTTTCCTTCCCTTGCTGCATTAGTCCATTTTCCATCATTATAAGCAAATATATGAAACTGGAGCTCTCTTTAAAAAGAAAAAAGTGCAATGTAAGAGGGTTTGATCCCCAGTGGAGAGAGAAGGAAGAAGAGGAGGAGGGGCACAGGACGGGGAGAGGAAGAGGAAGGGAGAGGAGGAAGTGCTCCTTAGTTAATCATTTTGTAAGCTCAAGGACACTATAAACATTACAAGAGGAAATCACAGGATAACACAAGAACCAGAGAGCTACAGCAGTCAGAGTTACTCTTACAACAACTCATTCTTTAAGTTTGTGACTGGGAATCCCAGAAGTCCATTAATCCCTTCCCAAAACAGCATCTCAGTTAATCCAACCACTTTCCACTAGGCCCTATCTCTTCTTAGAAGGTCCCATCACTTGTCACATCACCTGAGAACTCTCAGGGACAGCACTTAGGTCATATTGAAAGGATAGCATTGCTATATGCAACAAACAGCTTTGTCTGACCAGCTGATGGTTTCTGGAGATCAGGGACAATATCTTTGTTTTTTCCTATTGCTATAACAAAAAGTACTTTAAGGATGGAAGAGTTTATTTGGCTTACACTTCTGAAGGTACAACCCACCATGCCAAGCAGGAGCCTGAGGTAGGTGGTCATATTGCATCAGCAGGCAGGAATCATGGAGAGATACCATTAGCTTTCTTTTTACTCAACTTTGATCTGCAGCCCATGGGATGGTGCCACATTCACTATGTGTCCTACCTCAGTTAAAACTCTCTGACAGATATACCCTGTGGTCTCTCACATAGGTGATTCTAGATCTAGTCAAGTAGACAGTCCAAGATTAACCATTACAGGGTTTTATTGTTGCTTTTGTTTGTTTTGAGATATGGTATTTCTATGTAGCTTAGACTGGCTTTGAACTCTGTCATCCTGCCTTAGCCTCTAAATGCTGCAATTGCAGGTGTGTCCCACTATATCCAACTCCACTGCATCACTACTGATACTGTCTATGATGTCATGTGGGTAATGCCACCGGCATTATAGCCCACAGGTTGGGCAATCCTCAAGATTATTCAATGGCTCAGAAAGTTTTTTTGGCTAAATATCAGTTCCAAATATGTTAGGCAATGATGACAATGTCATCAAAAGTGTTTCTTTCTTTCTTTCTTTCTTTCTTTCTTTCTTTCTTTCTTTCTTTCTTTCTTTCTTTCTTT
>CAJQZJ010000222.1:2877262-2894807 GCA_907164525.1 Lophiomys imhausi
TTTCTTTCTTTCTTTCTTTCTTTCTTTCTTTCTTTCTTTCTTTCTTTTTTTGTTCCTTTCACTTTGGGTGGCTTTGTGAAAGTTTTGCTGACCAGGGGCAAAGGCAGAAGAGTTCACCTCAGCCTGGTCCTGTCTAATCTTAATGATGTTTCACTGAAATCTTCAAGACCTTTCAGTCACTAGCTGCTGCTTTGGCCATATCATCACCAATCTTTTAGAAACGACAGGTGCCGAGTAAATACTTTTGTGATAGTCCCGATGTGAACATTATACTTAGTATACACACACATATAACTTTGATATTTATTAAAGTCAGAAGAGGGGAGGTAGCTGCTGTCAGAAAACCTAGATTTTGAGATGACTAAAGAAAACTGTACCTTTGCCTCCAATGAGCTGAAAACCAAAAGCAAGACTATTCTTAATATCCTTAATTATACTTGTTATTTGGTAACATTTTTTTTTCTTACTTATCATTGGGGGAAGGAGAACTTTGGGATAGCCTAATATCTTAATGGAAAAGGAAGAGAGGAATGCACAGAGATTACCACAATCAACCCACAAAGAGACATCAAGGTTCTGTAACTAGACATTTGCAATCAACTGTAAATGTGAGTTTTAAGTTCAACACTTAATTTTTTTTCTCTTTGTTCAAATGGCACATGCTACAGCGCATGGTCAGAGGACAACTTGGTGAAATCCATTGACTCCTCTACCATGTGGGTCCTTGGAATGCAGCTCAGGTCATCAGGCTCAACAGCAAGTATCCTTACCCGCTGAGGCATCTTATTGGCCCTAAGCTCAACATTTCTATGATTCTGTTTCTTACACTTATTGCTTTAAAAACGATTTACTGATACTTAATTTACTGATACTTAGTTCTGGTTCTGTACAATTCACACTGCCTCTCTGAAAAGACTTTGCTTGCTACCTTGCAGAAAGGGTGAAGATCACCACATTAACCTGTTTAAGCCCAGCGATGAGCCAGGTGTGGTGGCACATGCCTTTAATCCCAGCACTCTGGAGGCATAGGCAAGTGGATCTCTGTGAGTTAAAGGCCAGCCTCGTCTACAAAGCAAGTCCAGGATAGCCAGAGGTATTACACAGAGAAACTCTGTCTCAAAAAACAAACAAATAAAGCCCAACTGTGTCCTCTGTAACTTAACCAGAGATCCTCAACCTGTGGATTGCAACCCCTTTGGCAAACTTCTATCTAAAAAATATTTACATTAAAATTCATAACAGTAGCAAAATTACAATTATGAAGTAGCAATGAAAATAATTTTATGGTTGGGAGGCACCACAACCTGAGGAACTGTATTAAAGGGTAGCAGCATTAGGAAGGTTGAAAATCACTGATAAACTCTTATGTCTGTATTTACTCACTCCAAGTCCAATTGTGGAGCCTGACTGACTCCATCTTGAAAAAAGATTCCATTTTGCATTAGGTTTGAGTCAGAGGTGACCTCCAGTTCTAGGAAAAACAAAAAAATATACCTGACCTTGTATTCCAGGGGTGTTCCCTAGTCATAACCAGTCAGCTCATTCTGAGAAAGCACCCAAAAAGTCTAAACAAACTTTCTGCTGGTCAAACTGACCAATAATAGTATGGAAACAACAACAAGCCAATTAGAGATAGATAGACAGGTATGTCATCCAATCTTATGCTAGAAAACTTTTTCTTTGTTTAATCCCCTGTTTTAAAACAAAAACAAAAACCTATATTTTCAGAGTTCGGGCTCTCAACTCAAACCCCTGCATCTGTGAGCACTGGGAGTCCTTGCTCAAACTTGAATAAACAACCCTCATACTTTTACATTGGAGTTGGCTCATGAGTGGTCTTTGGGGTCTCAAGAATTGGGAAGAACACATTCCCTCCAGCTTTATCTCTTTTATTGTTTTGTTCTTTATTTTTCATTTTTTATTTATGTGTGTGTGTATATGTGCATATATGGGACACAATCTTATGTATCCCAGGTTGGTCTCAAACTTGCTAGATAATCAAGGCTGGTCTTGAACTCATTCCTCCTGATTCTACCTCCTGAGTGCTATGATTATAGTGTGCAACACCATCCCCAGCTTTCAGTTTGATCAATTATCTTTGGTTGCTTTGTTTGCTCCTTAGGATAGAACCCCGGGACTCATGCATTCTGGGCAAACACTCTACCACTAAGCTACAGAGGAACTAGTTCTTGAATGAGTGTTTCCAAAAGGCATAATAGACAGTAAGTATGATGTAAATGGATTTGGCTAAGCAATGTGGTCAGACAACTGGAGATTTGGGCAAGTCAGGACTTTTAACCAGACAGGCAGCAGACTTAGTGAGTTTAGGAAGCTGGGTGGCTTTAAAGCCTCCTTTAAAAATAGCAATCAAGGTCAAGAGAGCAAACAAATTAGATCCTGCAGGACAGTGGTCCAGAGCCACTGCTAGAAAGAACTTGTTCTCTGACTGACACATAGGAACCTATAGCCTTTTCTATCTAGTGTAGTCTAGTTACATTTCAGTCTACACCCTATCCAAAGATAGCAAGGCAAGTTTTAAAACTTCCTAATTCCTAAAAGCTAACTAAACAAAACAGATTCCTTTGTTTCTTGAGAAAGGCTCTTACACTGTAGTCCAGGCTGGCCTGGAATCACTTTGTGGCTAGGCTCAAACTCACAGCCATACTTCTGCCTCAGCCTTAAACATGCAAGGAAATAAGCATGTGACACTACTCTAGGCTCAAGCAAAAATGATTTTGCTGTTGTTGTTTCAAGAAAGATAGCAGTAAAAAAAGAGAAAGACATCCCGTTTCCATATATTTCTGTGCCTTTGGTGTGCAGGTTATATCATAGGCTTAGTTGAAGATTGGGTCCCTCCTTGCAGGCAAGTTCTTCAGAGCTGCCCTGGTTTGTTTTCTATTGCTGTGATAACACCATGACCAAAAGCATCCTGGGGAGAAAAGGGTTTATTTGGCTGATACAGCCCTATCATAGTCCATCATTGAGAGAGATCAAGGCAAGAAGTTGAGTAGGGCAGGAACCTGGGGCAGGAACTGAAGTATAGACTATGAAAGAATGCTGCTTACTGGCTCGCTCCCATGTTTTTCTCAGCCTGTTTTCTTATAGCTCCTGGGACCACTAGCTCAGGGGTAACACTCCTCACAGTGAGTTGGACTCTCCCACATCAATCATTAATTTAGAAGTACTCTACCTTAAGGGATCCGTTAGAGGCACTTTCTCCATTTAGTTTCCTCTTCTCAGTCAACTCTAAGTTTGTGACAAGTTGAGAAAATCTTGACCTGGTCCACCACGATGTGAAGAATGTTACCTCGTGCTCCTGCTGCTATGCAGGAAGCTAGCCCAGTGGTCAAGTTCAAATCTATCCACGTTGTACCTTGAGCGAAAATAAACCCTTCCTCCTTTAACTAATGAGAAAAGTAACTAACACAATGTCCTTAACCTCTAATAACATCCATGTTCTCTACCCCTTCCCCCCGAAATAGGTGCATTCACAAAAGTTACAAAGGACTTCCTAAACTCTTCAATCCAACCCTCTCCTCTTGCATTATATTTTTTTTTATTCCCTGGAGTATCATCTTGCTTCTTTTATCAACGTACAAGCAAAATGTTTCCTACAACCTCTTACTGTCCCCCACATGCACCCAATAGCATCCAGCTCCTCATATTTCCTCATTAATTAACATACAGGGGCAACACCACATTTAGTTCTTGGTTCTCCCTGGTCTGTTTTTCTTCACATGCTTTCTCTTTAAAAACCTACTTCCCCTCCTGTGGCTGAACTTTTGGCAGGGTGGCTGGCTATCTGCCAGGTTGCTACTGGTAATACTGATGTAATTCCTGAGCTCCAGTAGCATCTCTTGAAATATCATCTATAATTACCTCAAAACACAGACTAAAATTATACTTAGCCTTCCTCACCAAAATGGCTCATCATGCTATTTTCTCTCTATTTTTATTACATTAGTAAAATAACATTTTCTTAGACATCTAACCCTCTAATCAGTGGCTTCTCTCAATTCCTACTCTTGTAAGAGGAACCTTCATAACATGCTCCCTCATTTTATCCAGAGCAAAGCTTCTCTTGTAAAAATATTAAGCAAGGATGTATACCATGGTAGGCATCAAATTGTATTGTCTTATCACAAAGTAGAAATGTGTAAAAATATTTATTTTTGAAATTTATATGCTACAGGACAAGATTTTTTTTCTCAGAGAAAATGTATATAGCACACCTGACATTTTTGTATATTAAAAAAGGATATTAGTTATCTACTGCTAGTTTTTAGAATTTGGAAAGTATAAAACCTACAATAGAAAATCTGACTGCCAGCTCGTTGTTGGTGGCACACATCTTTAATCCCAGCACTAGGGAGGCAGAGGTAGACAAATGTCTGAGTTTGAAGCCACCTATGTCTACAAAAGTGAGTTCCAGGACAGCCAGGGCTAAAAGAGAAACCCTGTTTGGAAAGCAATACAAACAAAACTCTGATTGCATACAATGTGCCTTAATTAAAGTACCATGACGTTTAGCATGCTACTTACTGAATTTTTTCTTATAAAGGTCTGTCGTTTATGTCTTTTTTTTATTTTTTATTTTTTTTAAATACTTTATTTTTTTTTCTTCAAGTTACACCTCAGTAACAAACCCCTCCCTATTCCCCCTTCCTAACCCGCCCTTCCACCCTCTTCCCTCCAGAGGTTTCCCCTTTCAGTCCAACAGCTGGTTCCTTCTCTTATAACAGTAAGTATTATACAAAACAATAGATATAAATATGCCACATTTATGAGAGTAAATTGGCTCAGTATACCTTCCCAATGTTCAGTTTATACCTATTTGGCCCCTGACTTTAACATTCTACTATCTACCCAACTCCATGAGTTTAAAGGTCTATATGTGACTCAACATTCTTACTATCTTGCAACACACTTTTAAGACATTTATGTCTTTTAAAGGTTGTGTTTTCTTGGCAAACAGAAAAGGAAAATGCTAGATTAAAGATAAGTAAGACAACCACCCATTCAACTCTGCTTTCTTTTCTGTTTGTTCAGAACTCTAAGATGTTTTTCTGTGAAGTTATTAATTTTTTAAAAAATGTATTTATTTATTGCTTCAGGTTACATCTCCATCATAGTATCCTCTTTCCACCCTTCCCAGTCCCGCCCTCCCACCCCTTACCCCCTAACCCTTCCATCCCACTCCTCTGGAGTGGAGTGATCCTACATTAACATTTCCCTGCCCCAGTTCAGCAGTCATATGAGGGCCAAGAGCCTCCTCATACATTGGAAGCCTGCAAGGTAGTACCACCAGGGAAAAGTGTCTCAGTGACAAGGAGAGAAAACAAACAAACAAACAAACAAAAAACCCAAAAAATTCTATGTCCATGTTCCCTTGGTGTGTTGGTTGTAGTATAGATATCCTGTACTATATAGCTAAAATCCAACTATAAGTGAATAGATGCCATGTGCATCCTTCTGAGTCTGGGTTAGCTCACTCAGGATGAGCTTTTCTGGTTCCATCCATTTGGCTGCAAATTGCATAATTTCCTTGTTTCTGATAGCTGAGTAGTATTCCATTGTGTAGATGTACCATAGTTTTTTTTAATCCATTCTTCAGTTGAGGGATATCTGGGTTGTTTCCAGTTTCTAGCTATTACAAATAAGGCTGCTATGAACACAGATGAGGCAACTTCCTTGTGATTTGGGGAGGACTCACTTGGATGTATACCCAGAAGTGGTATGGCTGGGTCCTGAGGCAGAGCTACTCCAAGTTTTCTAAGATACCCCCAGACTGACCTCCATAGTGGTTGCACAAGCCTGCACTCCAATCAGCAATGGAGGAGGGTTTGCCTTTCTCCACACCCTCACCAGCATGTGCTGTCATTTGAGCTTTTGATCTTAGCCATTCTGACAGGTGTGAGATGGAATCTTAGAGTCATCTTGAGTTGCATTTCTCTGATGATTAAGGATGTTGAGCATTTCTTCAAGTGTCTCTCTGCCTTTAAGAATTCCTCCTTTGTGAATTCTGTTTAGCTCTTTTCCCCACTTTTCAATTGGATTATTTGGTTTCTTGGCATTTAATTTCTTGAGTTCTTTGTAAATTTTGGATATTAGCCTTTTGTCACATGTGGGGTTGGTGAAGATTTTTTCCCAATCTGTAGGCTGCTGTTTTGTTCGAATGAGAGTGTCTTTTACCTTACAGAAGCTTTTCAGTTTCATGAGGTCCCATTTATTCATTGTTGGTCTTAGTTCCTGAGCTGTTGGTGTTCTGTTCAGGAAGTTGTCACCTGTGCCAATGATTTCTAGAGTTTTTCTCACTTTCTCTTCTAGTAGATTTAGTGTGACCGGGCTTATGTTAAGGTCTTTGATCTACATGGACTTAAGTTTTGTACAAGGTGATAAGCATGGGTCTAATTTCATTCTTTTACAAGTGGACATCCAGTTGGACCAGCACCATTTGTTGAAGATGCTGTCCTTTCTCCATTGTGTGGTTTTGGCTTCTTTGTCAAAAATTAGGTGACCATAGGTGTGTGGGTTCATTTCTTGGTCTTCAATTCAATTCCATTGATCCACTGGTCTGTTTCTATACTAGTACCATGCTGTTTTTATTACTATTGCTATGTAGTACAGCTTAAAATCTGGGATGGTGATACCTCCAGATGTTTTTTATTGTACAGGATTGATTTAGCTCTTCTGGGTTTTTTTGCTGTTCCATATGAAATTGAGAATAGCCTTTTCCAGGTCTATAAAGAATTGTGTTGGTATTTTGATAGGAATTGCATTGAATCTGATGATTGCTTTTGGTAGGATGGCCATTTTTATTATGTTGCATGGGAGATCTTTTCCTCTTCTGATGGCCTCTTCAATTCTTTCTTCAAGGGCTTGAAGTTCTTGTTGTACAGGTCCTTTACTTGCTTGGTTAGAGTTACCCCCAGGTATTTTATATTGTTTGTGGCTACTGTGAAGGGGGGTTCTTTTCCCTAATTTCTTTCTCATCCCATTTATTTGTTGTGTAAAGAAGAGCTTCTGATTTTTTTAAATTAATTTTGTATCCAGTCACCTTGATGAAGGTGTTTATCAGCTATAAGAGTTCTCTGGTGGAATTTTTGGGGTTGCTTATGTATACTATCACATCATCTGCAAATAGGGATAATTTGACTTCTTCATTTCCTATTTGTATCCCCTTGATCTCCTTTAGCTGTCTTATTGCTCTAGGAAGAACTTCAAGTACTATATTGAAGAGATATGGCAAAAGTGGGCATCCTTGTCTTGTCCCTGAGTTTAAAGGAAATGCATCAAGTTTCTCTCCATTTAATTTGATGTTGGCTACTGGCTTGCTGTATATTGCCTTTATTATTTCCAGATATGGTCCTTGTATGCCCGTTCTCTCCAGAACTTTTAGCATGAAGGGGTGTTGGATTTTGTCAAATGCTTTTTCTGCCTCTAGGAGAGATAATCATGTGGTTTTTTTCCTTCATCTTGTTCATGTGGTGAATTACGTTGATGGATTTTCGTATGTTGAACCATCCCTGCATTCCTGGGATGAAGCCTACTTGATCATGGTGTGTGATACTTTTGATGTTTTCTTGGATTCAGTTTGCTAGTATTTTATTAAGTATTTTTGCATCTATGTTCATGAGGGAGATTGGTCTGAAGTTCTCTTTCTTTGTTGGGTCTTTGTGTGGTTTAGGAATCAATGTAACTGTGGCCTCATAGAATGAGTTTGGCAATGTTCTTTCTGATTCTATTTTGTGAAAGACTTTGAAGAGTATTGGTATTAGCTCTTCTTTGAAGGTCTGGTAGAATTCTGTGCTGAAACCATCTGGCCCTGGGCTTGTTTTGGTTGGGAGATTTTTAATGACTGTTTCTATTTCCCTAGGGGTTATAGGGCTGTTTAATCTGTTAACCTGATCTTGATTTAGATTCGGTAGGTGGAATCTAACAAAAAATTGTCCATTTCGCTTAAGTTTTCATATTTGGTGGAGTATAGATTTTTAAAGTAGGACCTAATGTAGGGGCTGATAGGTTAATATAAGTTAGATTTAGTGAATACCTAAGTTTCTGATACAGTCTCTTATTTCGGGGCATGAAGATCAACTGCTGTGAGCAATTAGCTTATCAGCTTATGGATGAAGTCAGGTGAAATGAGGGGAGTCTCTTTGGACTGAAAAACAAGGTTGAAGCCAGGTGAAAGAAGGAAAGACTTTATGACCTGGCATTGCTTTCAACTGCTAAGTGGGAAGAGCCCAAATTAAGCTGAAGCAGGTGGAACAAGGAGTGATCCTATTTAAGGACAAGTGGATGACGCCAGAGAGGCGCGTGCGTGCTAAGGGCCCCCGATATGAGAGAGCTCCGAGAGTCCTGCTGGAGAAAGTTCTGGTAGACCAATGGCCAGATCTCCCTGAGGCAGAAGGAAGCTGGTGAGCAGAGAAAGCCTCGGCAAGACAGCAAAAGGCCAAGGACTAAACCCTGTGGCTCAGCTTTTGCCTAGAGGGGTTTGACCTGTCCGAACAGTGGCCTGAACGGAACTGTGGCCAGCTTTAAAGACTGAGGCAGAACGGCAGAGTTGCTGATACGAAGGAAGTAAGGTGGCCTACAGACGCTGAGGTCTCCCAGAGAGAAGAAAGCCTCAAGCCTTATTTAAAGTGAGACTTTGATAGCAAATTTACCCTGACGAACCTGCGTCTGAGCTATTCCAGAAAAAGGACTGCTAAGTGCGTTAAAGAGTCTACCCCCGAGACTGGTTTCCTGACGACTGAGGACCTGCCCCAGAGACTGTATCATTCTAAAAGGGTATGAAAGTAGTTGTTATGATTATCAATAGGTTTAGTGGATAGGTTAAAGGGGTTGTAGGAATTTATAGGATTAATAGTTAAGAAATTAATGGTGTTTGTTATAAGAGAATTTAGTAATAAATAAATAAGTGTTAAATAATAACTAAAAAGTTCGGTTTCACTTAATAGGACCTGCTAATTCTAATACTTTCACTGCATTGACCACATAGACTGAATCTGAAATCAAATTGAATGCAAATTGACATCTTTTAAACTCCTCAATTACTATTTTCAACTCTACTATTTGGGGGGGAGCCCATTTGAAATTGACATAACACGGGCTCTTGTCTTTCTATCAAATAGGCTCTGCAGTCTGTCTTTGAGCCATCGGTAAACACATTTGGTGACCCTTGAAGTGGTACTGCTGAAGTAACCTTAGGGAATATCACTGGGTGCTCCTTAAAAAATGATAGTAATGGATGCTTAGGATAATGGTTATCAATCACTCCTTCAAAACTACATTGCAATATTGCCCAGTCATCTACAGTGCCACACAAAATCTTAATTTGATGACTGGAATAGGGCACTATTATACTGGCAGGAGCAACTCCAAAAGACTGCAAGCATTGTTGGATACCATTTAAGGCTAAAGCAGCAACTGCAGTGGGATAATGTTCTATGGATTTTTTTGGAGAAATCTTCTAATAAGTCCATAATAATGGTCCATCCTGCCATAACAATCCTGTAGGTTGACCATAGGTGGCAAATATGCACAATGCAATGGGCTGTCCTTCCTGCCATCTCTTTAGGAAGGCACTCTGTAACCTTTCTTCCACTTTACATAAAGCTTTTCTTGCTTCTCCTGTTAATTGCCTAGGAGAATTAAGTGCTGAATCACCTTTCAAAATATCATATAGGGGTCTTATTTCATAATTTGGTAGCTTCAAATAGCCTCTTACCCAATTGATATCTCCTAACAACCTTTGAAAATCATTTAGAGTCTTTAAATTATCTTTTCTTATCTCAATCTTTTGAGGTATTATCTTTTCAGGTCCAACCTTCGCTCCTAAATAATTAATCACATTTTCCTTTTGAACCTTATCAGGAGCAATAAACAACCTTTTCTTTTTTAATAATTGAACTAATTCTTCATAGGCCTGATCTAACATTTGTTCACTCTTAGCTGCCAATAAGATATCATCCATATAATGAATACATCTCAAATCTGGAAAATTCTTTCTCAAGGGAGCAATGGCTTCCCCCACATACAGTTGGCACATAGTGAGGCTGTTTGCCATGCCCTGAGGTAATACTACCCATTCAAACCGCTGATCAGGTTCCTCATGGTTACACGATGGAACAGTAAATGCAAATCTTTCACTATCTTTGGCACACAAAGGGATGGAGAAAAAACAATCCCTTATATCTATAACTATTATGGGCCATGAGGCTGGCAAAGATGATAAAAGCTGCAAGCCACGTTGCACTGGGCCCATGATCTGCATTTGTTGATTTATGGCACCAGGTCATGCAACAATCTCCATTTTCCAGATTTCTTTTTAATGACAAAGATAGGTGTATTCCAGGGAGATACAGATGGTTTTATATGCTCTAAAGACATCTGTTCATCCACCAACTCTTTGGCTGCATTCAATTTTACAGAGGAAAGTGGCCACTGAGGAACCCATACTGGGTCCTCCGTCTTCCAAGTTATGGGAATGCCCTCCTCAGTGGCCCCTAGGAAAAACCCAGGCCCTGTCTCTTTTGTCTTTGCTTCATAGATATGGGACTCTTCCACCCCTGCAAATATTTTCCTATTCCAAAGCCTGGAGCATATCCCATATCTTGCATCATACATTGGGCTGAATCAGAATAATCATTACTCAATTTAAATCCCATATCCTTTAAAAGGTCTCTTCCCCAAAGGGAGATAGGGAGCTCAAGTACATATGGCTGCATTTCTCCTGAGTGGCCTTCTTGGTCCTGCCACTTTAATAATCTTGCACTCATATCTGGAGTCTTAGCATAACCCAGGCCTTGAAGTGTTTGAGAAGAGGCTTGTACGGGCCAACCTGAAGGCCAGTCTTTCTTTGCTATGATACTTCTATCAGCCCCAGTATCCAAAAGGCCCAGGATCTTTTTACCATCAACTTTTAACTCCAAGACGGGGCGTTGGTCCAAATCCAAGGAGAGAAAAGTCAGATCCGTGCCCGAGGACCCAAAACCATCTTTTCCTCTCTCTCTCTCTCTCTCTCTCTCTCTCTCTCTCTCTCTCTCTCTCTCGATCCTTTGCCGCATAGTGATCATATAAGCTCGGCAACATGATCAACTGAGCAATTCTATCTCCAGGAGAGATAGCTGTTATACCACGGGGGGAGGCTACCATGACTTTAACCACTCCTGTATAATCTGGATCTATAACCCCAGGATGGACAATAAGTCCTCTCAAGGCTGATGATGACCTCCCTAACAGCAAACCAACTGTACCAGTTTCAAGGGGTCCTTTAAAATCTGTTTCAATTAACTGGACCCCCATTTGGGGCGTTAATACGAGTCTGGTGGTGGAGCAGAGGTCCAATCCTGCTGAGCCTGCAGTGTCTCTCCGCGGTCTCTCGGATGGCAGAGGGTTGGCCATCTCTCTTGATTCTGTTCTTTGTCCTGATTCTCTACTGCCCCATATATTTGTGGGCCCTGGGGTCATGGGCCCCGCTGTCCGTTTTTTGGACGAGTGCCACCATAACCTTGAGTCAAAGGCTGGCCATGGATGTCTGTCACTGAACGGCATTCATTAGCCCAATGGTTCCCTTTTATACATTTTGGGCATAACCCCGGCCGCCTGGGGCGTTGTACACTTCCTGTACTTTCTGTACTCCTTCCCCCGGGGCACTGTCTTTTAAAGTGTCCCATCTTGCCACACTTAAACTCCTGAACTTCCTCCACCTTTTCTGGTCAACTGTACTACTGCGGCAGCAAGACCAGCATTAGTTAACAGCCCTCCAAGTTCTCTACACACTTTCATCCAGGCTTCTAGCCCTTTACTCTTGTAAGGGGTGATAGCGGCTCTACACTCTTTGGTGCATTGCTCATAAACTAACTGTTTTATTAGTGGCATGGCAGCATCCGGGTCACCAAAAATCTTCCCTGCCACTTCCACCAATCGTGCCACAAAGTCTGAAAAGGGCTCCATGGGGCCCTGTAGTTAAATTCCCACTCACCTCCCCTTTGTTAGGAAGGGATTTCCAAGCCTTGATAGCTGTCTGGTTTATTTGTTCATAAACCTGATTGGGATATCCTGTCTGCTGGTTGGCAAATCTCCCCTGCCCAAGCAGCATATCTCTATCCCAGGCTGGATTTCCATTTCTCTGATTAATGGCTGCTTGCTCAGTGGCATACTCAATTAAGAAAGCTTTCCAGTCTAAGTATTGCCCTGGACTTAAGCAGGCGCGGGCCAGGACACTCCAATCACTCGGAGTCATACAATGTCTGCTTAATGCTTCTACTTGAGCCAATGTAAAAGAAGCGGTAATGCCATAGGTACGAACCGACTCTGCAAGGGATTTAATTACTTTAAAATCGAGCGGTTCCTCGTACCTGTTCCCTTGTGGGTCTTGGTATACCGGATAGGCAAACTGTAATTCTGTTCTTACTTGTGTCCACATCCCCGGGCAGAAAGATCTCCCTACTTTCAGGGACTGAATAGGCTGATCTATCTGAACAGCTTCTGGGTATGGAGGGGGAGTTGAAGGCGCCACGGCAACGGCTTCACTTACACCAACTGCCGCCAACGTGTCTTTCTCTTTTACCTTTTTCTTTTCTCTTTTTCTAATAGCAGTCCTCTTCAACTGTTCTATTAGAGCGTATAACTCCCCTTCAGAATCTGTGCCCTCTGAGTCCTCAAAATCTCTAAAATCTCTAAGATCGGGATAGAGAGGGACTTTCTTTTTGCTTCCCTTTTCACTGTCTGCCTGCTCAGATCTTTTGCCTTTTTTTGCTTCCCTTTTCACTGTCTGCCTGCTCAGATCTTTCCCCTTGCAGCAGTTCCAAGGCTGATTCTCCCTCCTTGATTGCGTTACAGCATCACTGATCTTCTAAACAACTCCTCACCATCTTCCAAATCGGTCTTACTCCATGCTTCAGAGTACCTTGCTCCCAAGCAAAATCCAAGTCCCTGCCTAATTTGTCCCAGCAGGATACTGTAAGATTCCCGGACACCGCAAACCACAGAGCCACGGAGTCGCATTCATTCAAAAATCTCTCTAGGGTTGACTTCTTAAGTTTCAAATTCCTAGCTAAAAGTAGCTCCTGAAGAGCCAGAAAAATTGGATGTGACTGAGACAATCCCATGATTAAAAATTTACTTTCGGTTCGCAGTTTTCCCGTGAAACTTTACCTTTTGTTCGCAATCTCTGCGAAACTTTACCCTTTTTGTTTGTTATTTCTGCGAAACTTTACCTTTTGTTCACTATTTCCACGAAACTTTACCTTTTGTTCGCTATTTCCGCAAAACTTTATTGTCCCAATTTACCCCGGGAACTTACCAGTGCACTGCCCCTGACTGCAGGAGTTCTGAGTCTTTTCTGGTTCCCGTACGGGCCACCACTTGTCGCGTCCCTCTCGACCAGCAAGGATGACGCAACTCGCAAAAGCTCTTCTCAAGCAGTTTATTCAGATCCCTTGAAAACAGTCTTCCAAATGCCCGGGCAGACCCAACCCACAGGCTAAATACTATATGAACAGCCAATCAAGTAAAGCCACGTGGTGCTATCTTAGAGGCCCACGTATGCGGAAGCAAGCCAGATCAGCAGTCTTAGCCAAATATGGACTTGTTTACCACCGAGTGCGCTCACCATTGGGCTGGTGGAAGGCGGAAACTGGTGCCATCTTTAGGGCGCGGCACGTCACAGCTCTCTACAATTTGCCAGTATCCTAGAGTTCCATTCATTTTGCTGGACCTGACACTAATTCACTCTGCTTTGTGATTGAATGATATTCTAATGTACATATATACAGTTTTCATCTATTCATCTATTGATAGACATCTAAGATAATTTGTTATTTTAACCGTGGTGACTATTACTGCAATAATAGGGTTCTCCCCTCCCCTACAGCTTTATAAGCAACAACTTCTGATTAGAGGAAACTCTCCAACAAGCAAAACTGCCAGCAAGTCCCACAAGGAATGCCAGGGATGCAGTTGTTCTAAGTTTTCATTCACGATAGGTGGACTTTTTGGTGATGCAGCTGTTTGATTTTTTTTTTTTTTTTTGGCTTTTTGAGACAGGGTTCCTCTATGTATCTCTGGGTTTCCTGGACTCACTCTGTAGACCAGGCTAGTCTTTAACTCACAGAGATCTGCCTGTCTCTGCCTCCCAAGTGCTGGGATTAAATGTGTGCACCATCATGCCCAGAAGATGCAGCTGATTTTGAGTTCACCATTCTCTTGTACAGATATGAAAGTGGGAATGAGAATTCTTGGAAAGAAATGGTGTGTTCAAAGGCCGATTAAGGCTGTGTCTATAAAGGTTGATTGACTGATAGAACTTCAGTGGTATGGAGAGCCTAATTGCAATTTACCTTGGGCGATATTTAGCTCCCCAATTAGCCATTCCTTGGTTACCTCTGTCAGATCCAACATCCTGTGACAAACAGATAAAAACCTTTTGGAATGTGTTAACTTAAAAAAGTTGTAGTTCCTATCAACCAAAAGGCCAAGTAGCATCAGCAGGTAGCATCCCAATTCACCATAGCTGTGATTCCCCCCCCCTCCTTTGCTGTAATCTGCCTCTTTTATGTTTCCACTGATATATATTAAAAGTGTCTTGCCAGGTGATGGCACACACCTTTAATCCGAGTAGTTGGGAGGCATAGGCAGGCAGACTCGTCTGCAGACTGAGTTCCAGGACAGCCAGGACTACACAGAGAAGCTCTGTCTCAAAAAATCAAAAAAGGAAAAAAGGAATGTCTTGATTTGTGACTTTCTTTCATTACAATAAAACTTCCTGAAACTGCTTCTACATTGGAACATGGAATTCTGGGTAAACTAACTGTGTTCCCAGACCCTTCTTTCTGATATTTGTTTCCAGAATAGACTATCTCATCTCTGTAACAGAACATTTTATTTTTAATTATATATTTATTAATATTTAACAATTACCTATAAAGTTCCTAAATCCTAAAACCCAAACCCTAACTCTAAAATCTAATGTCTAAAACTGTATGAATGGATGATCTCAGCAACTTTTCAATCTTAAAGTCTATGAGTCTCACTCATCAGATCTTAAGGAGGTTTATAAATTTAATCTGTTTCAACCATTGAAGTGGGGCAGCCCTTATATCAAGCAAGAATTGTCTCTGCAGTCTTAGAGCCCAATTATTTGCAAGATGAAAAGTTTCTTAGGCTCACCATTCAGATGCTTTGGACCTCCAAGGGTTCTGCTCCAGTGCTTTGTCCAATCCAATGCTTTTGGGCTCTGAGGGGAGATAATTGTCTTAGATGTTCTACAGCACCAGGGGGGATCTGCCTTTGGTTTCTCAGCAGGTCGGTGCAAGATGGTAATAAGCAGCAGAGTGCCGTGAAACCTCTCAGCAAGACGAGGAGGAAGGCCCAGGAGGCCACGTGGGCTTTTGATTTAAATCCTTTGTGTCATAAAGATTCTCAGTGAGGATTCCAGCCTCTCATTGCCATGGTTCCTGGTGGGATTTTTCAGGGAATGCCCCTGTCCAAAGTCCCATGATCAAAGAAGTCATCTGCTTATCACAGGCTTTCAAGGCATGCTTTTCAATGGTAAAAATGGCCATAATTGGATACACCTATCTTTTTTCCTGAGATGCCAAATTTCCAAAATCCTATGCTGGCAGATGATACACTACTTCACTAACTCTACCACACATCTCCTTTGAATTGAGAATTGTTTTTGCATAGAGAATACCTACCTCCAATAAGGTGTCACAAATTGAGCATAACCACACCCAATGCTTGTGATTTAACAGTGACTACAAAACATTTCTACAAGTAATAGATTGTTAAACAAGTGAATATCTAATTGGCTGAGCATAAGGTGTCACTAGAAGGTGCCACAATAGTCACCAAGAGTTTTAAAAGAATTGAGATTACCTAGATGAACACTGAAGGAAGTAGCTCTTTGATTGACACTTTTGTCTCCTCAGGAAAATAGGGAGTCAAGAGGGAAGAAATTGAGAGTGCCACCCCTGATGGTTTTTTGAAGCAACAGCAATAGCACTCAGTCTTGGAGATTCAATATGGAGCAGAGAATGGTGGCTCGTGATCTATCCCCTATCCCTGTGCATTCTGTGGTAGTCATTTGATTTTGCTCCCAGGCAACTTGTGAGGGTTGGGTACACGATTGGTAGATACCAGACAAGCTGTGAGCCTTCTGTCTGACTGCTTCTGGATTTTTAACAGACACTGAAGTTTTCTAATAATGCTTAAACTATACCCAATTCTTCCGTAACTTAAGGAAGAATTGGCACCTGTTGATCTGTCCCATTAGTAGGCTAAGAACTCTGAGTTCTGGGTGGTAACATGCCCCAGATCTAAAGAGATCTTGTGGAAATGAATTTCTTTGAGTTTAGGTTTCTTTATTTGTTAAAAAAAAACTAAACTAAAACAAAAAAACCAAAAAGCAAAGGCATTACTTTTAAATACCGAGATTAAATATTTATTAAAATATATAGTGGAGCCAGGCATGGTGGCTCACACCTTTAATCCCAGGGAGTTCCAGGACAGCCAGAGTTACATAGTGAGACTCAGTTTCAAAAGAAAAAAAAAAAGGAACAAAAGAAAAGAATATATAGCTGGGTGTGGTGGCGCACACCTTTATTCTGGGGTTCATCTTCTAGGCTAGAGAGTCACTTAGCTTCAGGGATCTAGCTGTCCATTTCACTCCCTATGCAGTGCTGAGATACCAGACATGTGTCAGTATGCCCATGTTTTGCATGAGTGTTGGGGATTTAAGTTCCATTCCTCATGCTTGCCCGGTAGCAGTAGGTGCTTTACCAGCTGAGCCATCTTCCGACAGTAACAGAGATTTTGCTGGCAGCAGCAATGAGAACTATTCAGAATACATATATGTATATATATATGTATATATGTATATATGTATATATATACATATATATACATACATATATATTTAAGACTTCCCTTTTAGGAACTATCTTCCTCTTTTATTTCTTGGAAAATAAAGAGGAAAATAATGTGAGGTCATACAGCATGTGAGAAAAAGACAGAATTACACAATTCTGCATCACTACAGAATAATTGGATTAACACTTACCTTAGACTATTTGTGTTAGAAGGTGGATCTATGACTTTTGGGCAGAAGGAAGGTAGAGATTGTGAGAAAACAAGAGGCAAGCAGGTAGTGCTGTCTCTTAAATCTGCATTGAAGAGACAGTGAAGGGAGGACAAGGGGCAAGCAGAACAATCTACCTTTACCCCATTTCCCATTTCCCATAGTTATGGAAAAGTTATAGGAGCCAGGAATAGACCTGTGGTTGAACAGAATCTTATTAATCAAGTTGTATGTTAGGACATGGTCTATGGGAATAAGCAGCATGCAGGCACTGAAGAAAAACAGGGAGAGAGAGCAAGGTAGCTTAACAAGGAAGGAGCTTGAAGATGAGTTCAATCCCCAGGATCTACTTGGAGGAAGGAAACAACTCTTGGTTGTCCCCTGACCTCCACATAGGCACTGTCACCTCCGCCACACACACACACACACACACACACACACACACACACACACACACAC
>CAJQZJ010000223.1:6224-24167 GCA_907164525.1 Lophiomys imhausi
TACCCCCCAGGTATTTTATATTGTTTGTGGCTATTGTGAAAGGCATTATTTCCCTAATTTCTTTCTCAGCCCATTTATTTTTTTTTATAAAGAAGGGCTTCTGATTTTTTTGAATTAATTTTGTATCCAGCCACCTTGATGAAGGTGTTTGTCAGCTGTAAGAGTTTTCTGGTGGAATTTTTGGGGTTGCTTATATATACTATAGTATTATCTGCAAATAGGGATAATTTGACTTCTTCATTTCCAATTTGTATCCCCTTGATCCCTTTTAGTTGTCTTATTGCTCTAGCAAGAACTTCAAGTACTATATTGAAGAGATATGGTGAAAGTGGGCATCCTTGCCTTGTCCCTGAGTTTAGAGGAAATGCTTCAAGTTTCTCTCCATTTAATTTGATGCTGGTTACTGGCTTGCTGTATATCATCTTTATTATTTCTAGTTATGGTCCTTGTATGCCTATTCTCTCCAGGACTTTTAGCATGAAGCAGTGTTGGATTTTGTCAAATGCTTTTTCAGCATCTAGCAAGATGATCATATGGTTTTTTTCTTTCAGCTTGTTTATGTGGTGACTTATGTTGATGGATTTTCATATGTTGAACCATCCCTGCATTCCTGGGATGAAGCCTACTTGATCATGATGTATGATACTTTTGATGTGTTCTTGAATTCGGTTTGCTAGTATTTTATTAAATATTTTTGCATCTATGTTCATGAGGGAGATTGGTCTGAAGTTCTCTTTCTTTGTTGGGTCTTTGTGTGGTTTAGGAATCAGGGTAACTGTGGCCTCACAGAATGAGTTTGGCAATTTTCTTTCTGATTCTATTTGGTGAAAGAGTTTGAAGAGTATTGGTGTTAGCTCCTCTTTGAAGGTCCAGTAGAATTCCATGCTAAGGCCATCTGGCCCTGGGCTTTTTTTGGTTGGGAGATTTTTAATGACTGTTTCTATTTCCTTAGGGGTTATAGGGCTGTTTAATCTGTTAATCTGATCTTGATTTAGCTTCAGTAGGTGAAATCTATCAAGAAAATTGTCCATTTCGCTTAAGTTTCCAAATTTGGTGGAGTATAGATTTTTAAAGTAGGATCCAAATATTCTCTGGATTTCGTCAATGTCTGTTGTTATTTCTCCCTTTTCATTTCTGATTTTGTTGAATTGGGTTTTTTTTTCCCTCTGCCTTTTAGTTAGTTTATCTAAAGGTCTGTCTATTTTGTTGAATTTCTCGAAAAACCAACTCTTGGTTTCATTGATTCTTTGTATAGTTCTTTTTGTTTCTAAGTTGTTGATTTCAGCCCTAAGTTTGATGATCTCCTGCCTTCTGCTCCTCTTGGGAGTGTTGCTTCTTTTTTTTTCCAATTCACCCAGTTTAGCTGTTAATTCGCTAATATGAGCTGTCACAGTTTTCTTTTTGAAGGCACTTAGTGCTATGAATTTTCCTCGTAGCAGAGCTTTCATTGTGTCCCATAGGTTTGGGTATGTTGTGCCTTCATTTTCGTTGGATTTTAAGAAGTCTTTGATTTCCTTCTTTATTTCTTCCCTGACCCAGTAGTCATCTAGTAAAGAGTTGTTCAATTTCCATGTGCGTGTAGGCTTTCTGTTGATTCTTTTGCTGTTGAAGTCCAGCTTTATTCCATGGTGGTCTGATAAGATACAAGGGTTTTTTTCAATTTTCTGTATCTGTTGAGGCTATCTTTGTGTCCAACTATATGGTCGATTTTGGAGAAGGTTCCGTGAGGTGCTGAGAAGAAGGTGTATTCTTTTGTGTTCGGGTGAAACGTTCTGTAGATATCTGTTAGGTCCATTTGGTTCATTATCTCTGTTAGACTCATTATTTCTCTGTTTGGCTTCTGTCTTGATGATCTGTCCATTGTGAGTGGGGTGTTGAAGTCTCCCACTACTAAAGTGTTGGGATCGATGTGTGATTTAAGTTTTAGAAGTGTTTCTTTTACAAATGTAGGTGCCTTTGTATTTGGGGCATAGATGTTCAATATTGAGATGTCCTCTTGATGAATATTTCCTTTAACGAGTATGTAATGCCCTTCTCTGTCTTTTTTTATTAACTTCAATTGGAAGTCTACTTTGTTTGATATTAGGATGGCTACTCCAACTTGCTTCCTGGGTCCATTTGCTTGGAAAACCTTTTCCCAGCCCTTTACTCTGAGGTAGTGTCTGTCTTCAATAGTGAGATGTGTTTCTTGTATGCAGCAAAAAGGTGGGTCTTGTTTACGGATCAAGTCCGTAAGTCTGTGTCTTTTTATTGGCGAGTTGAGTCCACTGATATTGATGGATATTAGTGACCAGGGGTTGTTATTTCCCATTATTTTGGTATAGCTGGCTGTCTTGTGTTTCTTTTTTGTTTAGTTGCTGTGGAGGTTTCTATTTCCTCTGTTTTCTTGGGTGTAGTTATCTTCTCTGTGTTGGAATTTTCCTTCTAGGATCTTCTGTAGGGCTGGGTTTGTCGGTAGATATTGTTTAAATTTGATTTTGTCATGGAATATCTTGTTTTCTCCATCTATGCTGATAGAGAGTTTTTCTGGGTATAGTAGTCTGGCTGGGCACCTATGTTCTCTCAGGGCTTGTAGGACATCTGTCCAGGCCCTTCTAGCTTTTAAAGTTTCTGAGGAGAAGTCAGGTGTAATTCTGATGGGTCTGCCACTGTATGTGACTTGGCCTTTTTCTCTTACAGCTTTTAATATCCTTTCTTTGTTCTCTACATTTGGAGTTTCAATTATTATGTGGCGAGAAGAGTTTCTTTTCTGATCTAATCTGTTTGGTGTTCTGTAAGCCTCTTGGATTTTTACTGGCATCTCTTTCTTTAGGTTTGGGAAGTTTTCTTCTATGATTTTGTTGAAGATATTTCCTGGACCTTGGAGTCAGGAGTCTTCTCTTTCATTTATGCCTATAATTCTTAGGTTCCGTCTTTTCGTTGAGTCCTTGATTTCTTAGATGTTATGGGTGAGGACTTTTTTAGATTTCTCATTTTCTTTGGCTGTTGTACTAATTTCTTCAATTGAGTCTTCCATGCCTGAGCTTCTGTCTTCCATCTCTTGTATCTTGTATAGGGCAAAGCATCCCACTAACAGGTAACAAGGTCTATGTTCCTGATCTTCTTGGTGTGTTGGTTGTAGTATAGATATCCTGAACTATGGGGCTAAAATCCAATTATAAGTGAGTAGATGCCATGTGCATCCTTCTGAGTCTGGGTTAGCTCACTCAGGATGAGCTGTTCTAGTTCCATCCATTTGGCTTCCAATTGCATAATTTCATTGTTTATGATGGCTGAGTAGTATTCCATTGTGTAGATGTACCACAGGTTTTTTTTTTTTATCCATTCGTTGATTGAGGGACATCTGGGTTGTTTCCAAGCTGACAAGATAGCATTCTTTACTGTGACTTCTCCTATTAAATCTCATATCCACCCTTGCCTTTACCTTTGTTGGACTGAAGGCATCCATGGCACTTGTATAATGATCTGGAGAGCCAGTTCTATGTGTTGTTGATGGCAGAACATTGGACCAAGTCTCTCTCAGTTACCCTCACTAGTTAAGACAAATGTGTAGTGCTTTATAGCTCTGAGCAATTTGTACTTCAAAAAAGGCCATTGTTACCTTAAGAAGGCACACAGAAACTTTCCAAGGTGGGGACCACTGAGGATCTGCCTATCTAACAAAGTAAGGTGTGGTCAAGTAAAAGACTTTCTGCTGTTTGTATATATTCTTTGAACTAGAACAGTAGGAAAACAATTCACAGTGGAACATTGTCAACATGAGAGAATAGTACAGCATGGCTTCTCATTATAGTTTGTCTTAGTTAAGCTATGATAAAGCAACATGACTGAAACAGCTTTGGTAGGAAAGGGTTCACTTACACTTAACAGTCCGTTACTGAGAGAATTCAGGGTGGGAACCTGGAAGTAGGAGCTGATGCAGAGGCCATGGAAGAATGCTGCTTACTGATTTGCTCCTTATGGTTTGCTCGGTCTTCTTATAACATCCATGACCACCAAACCGGGGATGGCACCACCCACAGTGAGCTTGGTCCTCTCACATCAATTATCAGCTAAGAAAATGTGTCACAGGCTTGCCCTTCGGCAAATATGGCAGGGGCATTTTCTCAATTGAGATTCCCTGTTCCCAAGCGACTCTAGCTTGTGTCAAGTTGACATAAAATTAGCCAGCACAAGTTTATCATCCTGGTTTTGGTTCATATTATTGCTAGGTTTTGAGACATCATCTCAAAAATCCCCCTGCCTCCATCTCCTAATTGCTGGGAATACCAAAACATAACTACCACATTTCACCCTGGTTCATTCTTATCTAAGAGGATCGTTTAGATTTTTATATTATCTGCTAAAACATTACCAATATCCAGTAGTCCTTGAGTGTTTACTTTTTGATAACTCTAAAAGAACATACTGCGGTACCAATGAGATGGCTCAGTGGGTAAAGATCCTTATTCACTAAAGCTGAAAACCTGAGTTTGATCCCTGGAACCCACAATATGGAAGATGAGAACTAACTCCTGCAAGATGTTTGGGACCTGCACTGGAGTGCACAACACATACACACACACACACACACACACACACACACACACACACACACACGTAATTTTTAAAAATCATCTACAATTGAGTCAGGCATAGTAGAGCTTGCCTTTAATTCCAGTACTTGAGAGGTAGAGGTAGAAAGAATGATAGTTCAAGGTTATCCTTAGCTATACAGTGAGTTTGAGGCCAGCTTAGGCTACATGAAATCCTCCCAAAACAAATAAGAACAGGGGAACATGAAAGGGTTGTGCTTACTTAAATAAGCCAGGCACAAAAGGACAAATATATGATTCCACTCACTCTTATGAGTAAGAGTCTTGAAATGAACAAGTTCACAGAAATAAAAAGTAGAATAGAATAGTGGTTGCCAGGGGCTAAGAAAATGGGGGATTGTTTAATGGAAATGGATGGTAGCAATTGTTATACAACAATATGGATGTACCTACTGTTATATTACACAGCTATACCTTTAAAGATGGTTATGACGGGCTGGGTGTTGTAATCCTAGCATTTAAGAGGCTAAGGCAGGAGGATCTGAAGTTCAAGGCCAGTGTGCTATACATAGTGAGTTGAAGGCCAGCCTGGGGTACATACATGGAACCCTTTCTAATGTCATGTTATATGTCTTTATCAGAGTTCTAAAACATGGAGCCAGTTACACAGCTTCTGTTCCAAATGGTTGTTCTAATTGCATAGAAGTTCATTGAGTCTGGTTGATTTTGGTATGTGAGGTTTTTTACTGATAATAAATCTTGAAATAGATGAAATAAAATAAAGCCAACTTGTCTATTGCCATATATTGAAACCAAATCCAACTCTAGCATTCATCTAAAAAGAGGATATAGGAAATGCCCAATAATCTGTTTTAACTTGTTTTGTATAATAACAAAATACTTGAAGCTGGATGTTTCATAAAGAAAAGAGATTTGTTTTGGATGGTAGTTTTTGTAGGCATAATAGTTCAAGAACATTTGTTGGGCTTCTAGTTTAATATTCATGTTGCATGGTAGAAAAGAAGAAAAGTGGGCACATGTGAAAGGGCATATATGTGTGAGGCAGGAAAGACTTGGTCCACATTCTAACCCATTCCTTTTTTCTTTTTCTTTCTTTTCTGTTTTTTTTTTTTTTTTAGGTTTTTTTTTTGAGGCAGGGTTTCTCTGTGTAACAGCCCTGGCTGTCCTGGAACACAGTCTGTAGACGGGGCTGGCCATAAACTCACAGAGATCCACCTGCCTCTGCCTCCTGACTGTTGGGATTAAAGGCATGCACCACCACACCCAGCCATTACAGACAGTTTTTTTTTTTGAACTGCCATGTGGTGCTGGGATTTGAACCCAGGTCCTTTGGAAGAGCAGCCAGTGCTCTTAACTGCTGAGCCATCTCTCCAGCCCCTCTACCCCATTCTTATACTAAAGAATCTAGTCCCAGAAAGTGTAGCTTTGGGCTAGTACAGTTATTCATTGCCACCTAAGTCTGGAAACCTGAATTTGGTACCAGGAGCCCACATAAAAGTGAAAGGAGAGAACTGACTCCACAAAATTGTCCCCTGGCCAGGTGTGGTGGCACACACCTTTAATCCCAGGAGACTGAGGCAGGCAGATCCTTCTGAGTTCGAGGCCAGCCTGATCTACAAAGTGAGTTCCAGAACAACCAGGGCTGTTACACAGAGAAACTCTGTCTCGAAAAAACACACGAAAAATTGTCCTCTGACCTCACATGTATACAATGGCATGTGCATAGACATGGACACACACACCCCCACCCCTACCCCCCCACATGAATCTTTGGTGGACTAGTCATACCCAAACTATGTCACTATCCTAAACATTGTCACAAAACAAATGAATTTAGGACATGGCATTATGAGCTGGATTTCTTAAAATAGTTCTCTTTCTTCCAGGGACATCTTATAGATACCATGTATTTCTTTTGGGATGACTTTGGGAAGTGTATTCTAAACCCTACAATTTTTTCTATAGAAGGATGAATTTATTCAGTTTCTTGGAACAAAATTTCTTATGAAAAGTTGTGGTCAAGCTCAGTATCTGTTATGCCTTATTTTGTTTTTCCAGGGCAACTTCAAAAGCGTATCCACAGTCTCCAAAGACAGTGAAGCCTCCATATACAGGGATTCCTGTGAAGTATCGCTTTCCCCCCATTCTCAGTGAAGAAGTACTCAAGAAGAAGGCAGAGAAGGAAAAGAGTAATAAGGAAAAGGAAGGTGCCACAGGTCAGCAGACTACTGTCCTACCCAGAGAAGAAACCCTAGAGAAGCACATGGCTGACAAGTATGCCACTGAGAAACATGTAGCTGATAAGCATACAACTGAGAAGCATTCTGCCACTGGAGGGAAGGCTGAGCATAGTGCAGGTAAACCTCCTATGTTGATTTTTCCAATTAGCCTTGGCTTTCTCCTCTTGGTCCTCCCTCTGTCTTGATCTATATGCCATTCTGTCATGGTTTTGGGGAGGGGGATTCCTCAAGGATGACTTCAACCCGTTGTGATGTTTTTTTAATTTTCCTTTCTTTCTGAGGAGACCTCAGCCTTTACTGTGCTTATGACTGTGGGATTTCATAGGAGTGCTAAGACAGGCCACATACAGCCTGTATGTGCCCTTCTGTATTACAAAGCACTAGCTTTAGTCCATAAAGTCTCTGGCTTACAGTGACTTCATTCATATGGTAGTGTTGTGGAACTTGCTTGGAGCACTGTCCTCAGCTGTTTCTGCCCCTACTGAAGAGTGAACATACCCAGGGTCACAGCTAGCCCATCGCAGCTTCTGCTTAGTAATTAATTGTAGCACTGTTTTGAAGCTTTTGACATCACTACACTAAGTTAAATAGTTTTATGTCCACTTCTATGTGAGTAGACTCATAGTGTTCATTTCCCCTGATCACTTTTTTTTGCCTGATTGCCTCAGGAAAACCCACAGCAGGCACCACTGATGCAGGGGAGGCTGCAAAGATCCTAGCTGAAAAGAGACGTCAGGCTCGACTGCAGAAAGAACAAGAGGAGCATGAACAACTGGAGAAGGAAGAAGAAGAGAGGTATACAGGCACTTAAACTTGTGTGATCTTGCCTTTTTTTTTATAATTTGTGTGTTGCCAAAACCTGGACACAAGTATAGGAATCTAGATTGCATGGGCTACACGGTGCTTAGAAGACTACATCTTTTTCTATAGGTCATTAACAGTTCTTTTTTTCTAAGGACCTAGAAACTCACATTTCCAGAATTTAAATGTTACTGGTATCTTTCTTTCCCTTCTTGGATGTAGAGACAAGGCAACTCTAGTAGAGCTGTGAGGAGAGTTTGAACTTTGGTGATAGATTGAGTCTCCCTGGAAAGACAGAAGATTCTAGATATAAAGATCTCAAATCTACTTTCTAAATGATCCTAACTCATGCTCCAAAATCGGGGAGGGAAGAGAGTTAATCAGAGTCCCATAGTTAAGAGGCTAAAGAGAAGAGTCAACTCCGTAGCCTATGAGAATGAGTTATGTGGAAATCCTTTCTTGGAGCCAAGACAAAAGATATTATTGCAATGGTCTCTAAATATTAGAGAGTATCTATCAGAAGTGTTTGGGGATCACAGTGAAAATGTACTGACCCCAGTCTCATCCTACTTTAGCAATTCATCAGTATTTGAAAGCCACTATGGCAATAGTACCAGGACACTTTTATGTGATACTAACAGTCCTGCTTTTTATGATTTCTGTGTTCAGAATTGAAACACATGGTTAAAGGGCAAGGCCAATTTTATCACTACAAGGAGAAAAATGTTTTTGTGATAATCACAGAGTACAATCTTGTACTATCTAGAGAATGAGAACATGAGAAGAAGCAAGCAGTGCTGTGGCACTTCAAGACCAGCACTGAATTTAAGATAACAAATAATAAAATATTCTTGATCATTTGGTAACCTTATGAAATTTTTGTAGTTTCTGATTAAATATTTGTTGATTTTTTTTCTTGCTACAGTTGGGTGGTAGGTCCCTTCTTCAAATTCTGAACACCTCTGATTATTTTCTTCCTCCAGCTTTTTGATCAATATCAACATGTTTTGCTATTGTTGGATATTGTATTCTGGCTTGTTTGGGTGGGCTAGAGGTTATGTAGAGGGAAAGTAACAGGTAATGAATAATGGGATTTCAAATGGCCGATTGGTAAAGGTATCCACAGAGATACATCTCCCTGAGCAGGTGAGTGATATGATTGTTGCTTAAGAAAGAGAAGCTGTTTACCTTCCACCTACTTTCTTCTATCTCACATTTCCTTCACAGCCCAGCTGTAGAAAAAAATTGATTACCTTCCTGTCTTTATTTTCCCAATTCACATTCTTCACACTTCCATACACCCTCTGATCTTTTATTGCCAGATTCTTAATTTGATTCTTAGTTTCCTTTGACATTGTGGAGCTTGTCCTTGCTTTTTGTGTTTTTGTTTTTGTTTTTGTTTTCTTTCCTTCATCTCACCTATTAAATCTCCTTAAAAGTTGCCTGGACTCCAAGATCTTAGTCCTCAATCAGCTTTTTGCCTGACAAGTCCTCCCTCAACACAGTGTTCCTGGCTATTGCCCCTGACATCCTTCCAGTTTCCTCTGGCTTCAAAATATTTATGGCTGACAGTTCATGCAGCAGTTTCATGCTTAGCCTTTAGTGTGTTAAATGTGAACATGCTCTCATCTCTCTTTCTGAGTTCATTTCCCCTTTACCTTGTGTTTATCACCTACCAATGAAACTAACTATAGCTTTGTTTTGTAAACCTCCTATAATTTCTGGAATATACTGAAGACTCCTGAATCTGTCCCTATACCCTGAATTTAATCTAAAGCTGCATTGTCTTAAACCATAGTGTGGAGTTATATGTAAATATAAATTGAGGAAAATCCAATTCCTTAGCCGTATTAGACACATATCATTGTTTATAGTCACATGTGGCTAGTAGTTACCAGAGTAAACAACAAAATTCTATAAATCTTTTGTTTGCTTGTTTTACTGGAATCATAACAGGATTTTTTATTTTTTATTTATTTTTCTTTAATCTTTTTATCGCTTTTGATTTTGTGAATTTTGCATCATGCACGCTGTTCCCACTCAACTCCCACTTCCCCACAGACCTGCCCTCATCCCTTGCAACCTCTCCCAACAGAAAAAAAAAATCTCATTGTGGAAGCTGTACTGTGTCTCAGTGTGTCTCAAAATATTTCCTTTTGTCCACATTTTTTTTTTTGCTTTCAAATGTTCATTATAATGACTTCTCGGTCTTCTGCTACTTTGTCAGTACTGGAACCTCACTGGGATTTCTCTCAGATACACTGTTGTTGTCTTGTGTCATAGAGATATTATAGTTTTTGGTCTGTAGAACTGGCCTCTTCATGCATTCCAACAGTTTATCCATGGGTTATATGTTGGGGTGGGCCAACTCAAAGCCCTGTATCTGGGCCTGCAACCCCCACAGCCAAGGCCAGTTCTACTGTGCTACCCAGATAAGGTACAGGGCCTGCTCTCCCAAATGCTGCAGCAGGTAAGCAGGGCCAGCTCTCCTGCTCTTATGACCCCATCAGGGCCAAATCTCCCACCTGCTACCTGTGGCAAGGGCAAAAAAGAGTGGAGGGATCTCTCACTCTCCAACACTACCACAAAGCAGACAAAAGGCAGGGCTGGCTCTTCCACATTTACACCCTCAGGCCAGCTCACCCACAGCCCCACAAACAGGCTTTACTGTGCTGCCCAGCCGAGGTGCAGGGCCTACTCTCCCAAGTGCTGTAGCATGTGAGGGACAGGGACAGCTCTTCTGCTGTTTCAACACCATAGGGCCAGGTCTCCTGTCCACCATTGGTGGTGAGGGCAAAGGGAAGGGAGGTAATCTCTCCCTTGCCAACACCACTACAAAACAGATAAGAGGCAGGGCCAGCTTTCCCACAACAGGGCCAGCTCACCCACAACCCCTATATCCAGGGCCAGGCAGGGTTCTTTTAATCTCTGGCTTGCTTCCTGTCCTGGGAGCTCATTTGGTACTTGCCTGGTACTGGATTGATGGTGTCACAGCCTAGCTCCCTGTCGCGACCCCCTGGCACCTAACTGGTGGTGGTCTCAGGCTTGCTTTTTTCAGGGAATATTAGACTATTATTCATTCAGATGTTCATAGGTCAGAACACTGAATGTAGACATAGCCTCTCTCCTCTCTGCCACCTACTGAGTACATGTGGCTCAGCAGTCACATCTGCAATGCCTCTAGGGGCAGCTATGAATCATTTCTTTATCTCAGAAAGTTCTGTTAGTTAGCATTTATATATAAGGCAAAGGCTATATTTCCAAGTATATTTTAGTGTGTCCCATGTTTACCTCAAATTCACCATTTTGAAGGCATAAATTAGTATATGTTGCTAAGAGTTCTTGTTCATTTCCCATCTACTCCATATTCCCATCTACCCTAGTCCCAAAGTCAGACATCTCAGAACTGCTTTCAGCATTTCCATCATCATTCACATCACATCATTTGTTAGGTAAGTCTTCATTGACTCTCATGTTAGCATTTTTATTCTACCAGTGCTCCTCCAGCACCAAATAGGTCAGCTAATGTGGAATGTTAGCTGAGTGCTCTAGATCTCCTAGAGCTTGTCTGCTGTACATGCTGTTTTTATAAGTGACTTTTTTAAAATAAATGTGATTGCCCTTGCTAGTGAGTCTTTTAATTACAGGATTTATCAAAACCTATCAACAAGTCTACCATGCACTGGCCACTCCTTTACCCTCTGCCTTCTCTCTCTCTCTCTCTAGGCCAGCCTGCAACCCTGCTCATGTGCTCTAGTATGCAGCTCCACAACCACAAAAACATTGCTTTTGCTATGCTTCCACATGGACTCATGCTCTTTGTCATGTGATGTGTCTGTCTTTCTCAAGATGCTGGTCAAATCACTGCTCTGGCCTTTATGGACTTGTATTGGCGAGGGAACTGACCTACTCCTTTTTACCCTTTGAGCTTAGCTTCCAGCTGACTAATGTAGCCTCACTTGTCTACAGGTTGTCTCCCTTTTTTGGCTAATATTTTAAAAGGCAAGAGTGCAAAGGCAAGACTTTGGATCACTGTTGCTTGGTGGTCAGTGAAGAGGAAGAAGCTCAACTTAAATGCCATCAGTGACAGCAGTGGTTTAAGTGGACTCAAGTGCTAAAAATTCATTCTGAAGGCAGAAAAAAGGGAGTATACAGACTTAGACAAGTAAAAATAAAGGGGCAAATTTGGAGGATATGCTAAGGTTTGATTTGAAGTATTTATGAGGATGGTATACCCAATAGCAGACCATGGAAAGGCAAAAAAAAAAAATCTGAAAAGCTAAAAATTACCCATCTGATTTTAGATAAACATAGGTGCCTGCAGAACATACAGGTAGTTGGAAATAAAATAGAAGCCTGAGGCCTAGGTGAAATTGAAATGAATACACTTAACCCCAAATCAGTTTTCCTCTCTCTTGCCAGAATATGAAGCTTTGATAGTGCCAGACAGCCTGGGGCTGGAACACAGTGGACATCTCTTGGAATAGGATCATCCTCACATCTGTTTTGCTTAGTGTCAATAGTTAAAATCACAGAAATGTGATTACTAGTTGAGAGAATGTAGCAAAAAATAAAGATACTTGTGTTAAACTCTGGAAAGCCCAGTTATTGTCACCAACTGTTGAGGAAAACACTGTCCAAGTCATGGGTCTGGGAGACTGCCTTTAAAGATAGGTCTTACTATATGTTCTGGCATTTAGGCCCTAAGAGAACAAAAAGCTGATCCAGTGCATATGGCTGTGACATCAGAGCTCTCTCAGAAGTCCACATATCAGTCTCAGCCTCTGGGCTTGGGGATGGCCCAAGATATATGGGGGGATACTTGGACTTGAGGCAAGAATCCTTATACCCTAGATCCAGTGTGGGAAAGACATAGGTAGACATTAGCAAGCACGAGAGCTTCCTAGGATTACAAAATAGATTACATGTAGAAGCTTAAGTGGCTGCTAGGGACCCATATCAAAGAATATTCAGATAAGGCTTCTTCTGACCAGGTCACATAGCCAACCTAAAGTCATTGTTTAAATGAGAGAGCACAGGACTGAAACTTCCAGCAGAATTCCACAGTGCTGTTCATACCTGGTTTCTCACTGGCTAAGTCACTAAGTGGCAGGTGGCTTGGGGGTAAAACTAGGGCAGGCACTGGGCTTCCAATATATAGTAGCAAGATAGGGTAGAGGCAGGAGGGAGATAGGATAGCACCACCTCAAGTGACCTGGGGCTGCAAGAGGGCCTCAGGAAGAAAAGTCTGTTGTCAGGGCATTACAAGACATATTGAAGCTGAATAAAGACTATATTGGTCTTAGGGTTTAAGCAATGAACAGATTTTGGGGGATAAATTATTGAGAAGACAGGCACAAAGACATGAAACAGCCTGAAAGAGGTAAGGGGTTGATCATAAAGCAGAAGACAGGTGGGAGAGAATTTAGGAAGGTGGATTGGGATGCCAGAGACCTGACGGTTCTTGCAGCTATATACAATGGAAAATTGTATATAGAAGGGTGAATCTGTCATCGGAAGGATTGGAAAGTAGCAACAGAAATAAGAGCAGTGGGAGGATATGGAATTAATTGCACAAATGGTAGCATTTACAGTCCTTCCCATTGGACAGAACAAACAAGAAACATTCTCAGTCTTAATACAGTGAATGAATGAGTGAAGTATAGAAGCAGAAAGAAGTAGCCTCAGTTTTCTCTGAAAAGTAGTGGTAGTACTGTCAATTAGAATGAGGATAAAGGTTGACAAAAAAGTGATTGTCTATATAGAATCCAGGAGATGAGACTAAGGAGCACAAAACCAATCAGGTTTGTTTGTGTCTTTCTATAACCAGTCTGGGAATCCAGAAAAGGGCATGAGTGATCTTAAGGATCACTGAGGCTAGGAAGTGGGAAACATGGTAGCCTCTGTGTCATCACAGGAATGTTCAGGTGGGGACCAGAGACCTGGGGAGATTCTGATAGAAGGAAGAGGGTAGAAGTTGTTTATACATACTCACCAGGAAATGTCACCAAAGAGGCAGAAGGGTGTGGTAAGATCAGATCGAAGGTTGATGGTAAAGATGAAACTTTTTAAATGAAAACTTAAAACACGTAGGAATAGTGAATAATGAAGCCCACGTACTCATCCACAAGACTAAACAATTCAAGGCCCAGAGAGTGCACCAATAATGTGGGACAACTATGACAATGAGGGACTTAAGATGTGAAGTGCTAGAGATTGAGAGATGGAGGCCATTATATGAAGACTGTCACCAGTAGCCAATGACCAAAGCAAGGGATATCCATTAACTGCTGAATGATGACATTTTCTACTTGGTAGGGAAGGGGGACTGGGCTTGGATGGGTATGATAACAAGGATCAAAAGGATGACAACTGCTGACAGGTTTGGTGAACTCTAGAAGATTGGTAAAAGACAAGATTTTATAAAACAGAGAAACTAGAGTATGGAGATAGCTTAGTGATAGTAACATGCAATGGGCTAGGGGTGGCCAATGTTAGAGGGCTGATGGGAAAGGATGAAGTGGTTCTTAAAGCAAGAAGGTACATACTTGAAGAAATTGTGAAATACCTAGTTTCACATGGGAAGCCAGGCTTTTTGTGGTAGTTTTTAAATACTTGTAAGGGAAGTAAAGTGGAGGTAAAAGGGAATCTTTTTCAGTAAGAGGATGGAATTTCCCTGGATACACCAAGGAAAGGATAAGCAGAGGCTGGTAGGTATGTGGGAAGGAATTTATGTTTTCAATGATAATGAGGTTTAAGGAGATTTAGGACCATAGGGATGGATGTTACCAGTCTCAGTTTCTCTCTCTCTCTCTCTCTCTCTCTCTCTCTCTCTCTCTCTCTCTCTCTCTCTTGCTCTCTTGCTTGTTCTCATTCTTTCTTGCTTTCAAGCTCCTGAGCTCACTCACTCTCACTCTGTAGCTCTCTTTTAATTTTTGAGTGTGTGTCTGTGTGTGTGTCTGTGTATCTCTCTCTCTCTCTCTCTCTCTCTCTCTCTCTCTCTCTCTCTGTGTGTGTGTGTGTGTGTGTGTGTGTGTGTGTGTGTGTGAAGATGTTCAGCTTTAGCTGCTATGGTCAGTACATGGTCCATTGGCAGTTTCTCTTTGGAGTGTGGCATCCTCTAACAATGCTTTTGTTCTCAAAAGGCTGGAAAAAGAGGAATTGAAAAGAAAGGCAGAAGAGGAAAGGCTGTGCCAAGAAAAAGCCTGTGAGCATGAAGAGGAAAAAAAGCAACAGGAAGAAGAGAAAAGCAAGGCAGGAGAGAGGGCAAAACAGAAGGCTGAGGAAGAGGAATTGTCAAAAGAGAAGCAAGAAAAGGAAAAACAAGAAAAAGAAAAGAAGGAAAAAACCATGATTGAAGAGCAGGTACAGTCTTGAGTTCTCAGACTTTTCTTATTATTCGATGGTGTTAGTTAATATTAGGTAAAATTTGTTCAATTTGAATGACTCATAATAATAACTTGAAGGTCTTTCTCAAACTCGCTGTACTGGTTATTAAATATAACATGGAATAAAGTGAAGTCATTGATGTTTGCCATGTCAGTTTGGATTTCTCTACTAGAGGTAGACAGTGGAATAGGAATTTGGGTGCTAGTGGTTTATTTGGGAGAAAATATGAATCTGGTATGGGAATAAAGAAAGTCAGTATAAGTACATTGATGAATAAGTAACTGTAGGTAACTGGAGCTTAGTGTCATTGGGACCTCTGAAACTAATAATCATGACATAATTTTTTCCTTGAGGAGTGAGTAAACTGGACAATTCATTTACTAGTACTACTCCTTACTGTGGGATACTGCTCCTTGAGGAGTTAACTTCTGGAATTGTCTGCCTATACATGCACTTACTGGCCAGACCCTGCCCACAAACACAGAGACCATGTGTGAGAACTATCTACAGGTGATTTTCATGGTGGTCTGAGAGTATATGAACAAGGTTCAACCTCACCTACTGGGTCAAAAGTAGGTTTCATAAGTCCACATAAAGTATTGAAACAACATCCATTTTGGGGGAGATGATGGAATGAAGACACCTATGCAGAGCTTAGGGAACTACTCCCATGTTTCTTATCTTAATAAAGCCTGTGCCTTGGTTTGTTTCTTTCAGAAAGAAGCAGCAGAAGCAAAGGCACAGGAGGCTGCTAAAAAGATGGGTTTAGAAAGAGAACAGATCATGCTACATATTGAGCAGGAACGTCTAGAGAGGAGGAAGGTAAGAGCAGAGGAATCAAGAGGACTTAAGGTGATGACAGGAACAGGAAGTGAATCAGTCTATATTTTTCCTGTTATTATGTTCTATTGGTTACTGAGAAAGGAGTGATTAGAAAACTCCATTAGTGGGCTGGGATGTACCTCAGTGGTGAGAGTGCTTGTTTATCACATATAAGGCCATTTGTTTGACCCTCAACCCTGAAAACAATAGTGCTCTTTTGTGATTTCCATTTTGCCTTTCATTTCTGTCAGTTCTGTTACATATACACATACAGACACAGGGTGTATGTTGAAGCGCTATTGTTAATGAATATAAATATCAGATAGTTCCACATTTTCTTTTTAAATTGACAATTTTGTCATGAGATTCCTTTCTTAGTCCTTTTGTTTGTTTTTCAAGACAAGGTTTATCTGTGTATCTCTGACTGTCCTAGACCTTACTTTGTAGTCCAGACTGGCCTTGATCTCAGAGATCTGCCTGTCTCTGCCTCCCAAATGTTCAGAATAAAGACATGTGCCACCACTGCCCAGCATTAGTTCTAATAACATTCTTTAAAGTCTACTTTCACACTATTCTTATAATTAATGTCTTGATAGTAAATCTTTTTTCAATATTTTTCCTTGAACCTATGTGTTTTATGAGTGTTCTTTGTAAACAACATATAGTCAGTCAGGACTTGCTATTGGAATCTAATTTAACACTATTTAACTTTCACTTGAAAATTTTATTCCATTTAAACTTAATATTCTTACATATCAAGTTGTGTTTAAGGAGACTGATTATGAAGACCTAATTTTGTGGTGTCCTGGGCCCCAGTGTGGGCTTTGTATTGCTGTAGATCTAGAAGCTAAGAGATTTGTAAACCTTCCTGAGATACTGTTCAATTTAGCTTTCTTTTTTTTTTTATTTTTTATTTTTTTTTTAATTTTTTTTTTCAATTTAGCTTTCTATAGCAGAGTCCTCTTGAATGGCAGATGACAATTTGCTGATTTAAGAAGAAGAAGGAGAAAGCTGGTGTATAAATTGGATGTTAATTCTGGATCTGTATTAGTGCATGCCTTTGACCTTGTTTGCTAGCAGTGAAAGTCTTCTGCAGCACCAATGGGAAACATTTCTCTGCTACTTTTTGTATGGTGGAATTTATCTTTTATAAGTTTTCTGAGAGATATGAAATTAAATAAGGAGCCAATTTATTTTTTTATAATTTTATTCTGAGGGGCCTCTTACTTTCTTCTCCCCACAGAGAATAGATGAAATCATGAAGAGAACAAGGAAGAGTGATGCATCTCCGGAAGTGAAGGTAGGAATTCAGATAACCATTATGTCATAAGTGAAAAACAACAGCAGGATACACTTAGTGAAGCTGAAGGTTTGAGACAAATATGTAGAAAAGTAGACATTTCCTGTTCTGGTCAAGGTGAGGATCATGAAGGAACTGAAACGTTAAAGGAAAGAGGAATTTCAGAATGAAGGAGATAAAAAGATTCCCTCAGAACAGTGGGGTGGTAGTGCAAGGAAAGACAGTAGTTGAAGAGAAAAGTGACATAATTAAGAGAAACATAGAGCTTCAAAGAACCACTTCCTGCTATGGTCCAGAAGGGTTCTGAATACTCCCTGCTACTTAAAAAAGTATTTGTTTTTCTTTATAATGTCAGTCTTTCATCTTTACATCACCTTTCTGATTTCTTCTCCAGTCATTGCCAGCGACCTCATTTTTTAATTTTTGTTCCTTTTTATAGCTATTTCTTTATTTTTGTAATGTTTATTTATTTCTTCAGGTTACATCTCCACCACAGTACCCTCTTTCCACCCCTCCCAGTCCCACCCTCCAACCCTCTAACCCCTATCACTTCCATCCCACTCCTCCAGAGTAGAGTGTCCCTACATATCAGTCCCCCACCTCAGTTCAGCAGTCATATGAGGGTCAAGAGCCTCCTCATACACTGGGGGCCTACAAGACAGCCCCACTAGGGAAAAGTGTCTCATTAATAGATAACAAAGTCTATGTTCCTGTTCTCTTTGGTGCATTAGCTGTAGAACAGACCTGTACTATATGGCAAAAATCTGATTATAAGTGAATAGATGTCGTGTGCATCCTTCTGAGTCTGGGTTAGCTCACTCAGGATGAGCCTCTC
>CAJQZJ010000223.1:29167-145544 GCA_907164525.1 Lophiomys imhausi
CCATATGAAGTTGAGAATTGCCTTTTCAGGTCTATAAAGAATTGTGGTGGTATTTTGATAGGAATTGCATTGAATTTGTATATTGCTTTTGGCAGGATGGCCATTTTTATTATGTTGATCCTACCTATCCATGAGTATGGGAGATCTTTCCATCTTCTGATGTCCTCTTCAATTTCTTTCTTCAAGGACTTGATGTTCTTGTCATACAGGTCTATCACTTGCTTGGTTAGAGTTATCCCCCAGGTATTTTATATTGTTTGTGGCTATTGTGAAAGGCATTGTTTCCCTAATTTCTTTCTCAGCCCATTTATTTTTTGTATAAAGAAGGGCTTCTGATTTTTTTGAATTAATTTTGTATCCAGCCACCTTGATGAAGGTGTTTATCAGCTGTAAGAGTTTTCTGGTGGAATTTTTGGGGTTGCTTATATATACTATCGTATTATCTGCAAATAGGGATAATTTGACTTCTTCATTTCCAATTTGTATCCCCTTGATCCCCTTTAGTTGTCTTATTGCTCTAGCAAGAACTTCAAGTACTATGTTGAAGAGATATGGTGAAAGTGGGCATCCTTGCCTTGTCCCTGAGTTTAGAGGAAATGCTTCAAGTTTCTCTCCATTTAATTTGATGCTGGTTACTGGCTTGCTGTATATCGTCTTTATTATTTCTAGTTATGGTCCTTGTATGCCTATTCTCTCCAGGACTTTTAGCATGAAGCAGTGTTGGATTTTTTCAAATGCTTTTTCAGCATCTAGCAAGATGATCATATGGTTTTTTTTTCTTTCAGCTTGTTTATGTGGTGAATTATGTTGATGGATTTTCATATGTTGAACCATCCCTGCATTCCTGGGATGAAGCCTACTTGATCATGGTGTATGATATTTTTGATGTGTTCTTGAATTCGGTTTGCCAGTATTTTAATTAAGTATTTTTGTGTCTATGTTCATGAGGGAAATTGGTCTGAAATTCTCTTTCTTTGTTGGGTCTTTATGTGGTTTAGGAATCAGGGTGACTATGGCCTCATAGAATGAGTTTGGCAGTGTTCCTTCTGTTTCTGTTTTGTGGAGGAGTTTGAAGAGTATTGGTATTAGCTCTTCTTTGAAGGTCTGGTAGAATTCTCTGCTGAAACCATCTGGCCCTGGGCTTTTTTTTTGGTTGGGAGATTTTTAATGACTGTTTCTATTTCCTTAGGGGTTATAGGGCTGTTTAATTTGTTAACCTGATGTTGATTTTACTTTGGTAGGTGGAATCTATTGTCCATTTCGCTTAGGTTTCCATATTTGTTGGGGTACAGATTTTTAAAGTAAGACCTAAAGATTCTCTGGATTTCCTCAATGTCTTATTATTTCTCCCTTTTCATTTCTGATTTTGTTGATTTTGTTTTTTTCCCTCTGCCTTTTAGTTAATTTGGCTAAGGGTTTGTCTATTTTGTTGATTTTCTCAAAGGCCCAACTCTTGCTTTCATTGATTCTTTGTATTGTTCTTTTTGTTCCTAAGTTATTGATTTCAGCCCTAAGTTTGATGATTTCCTGCTTTCTGCTCCTCTTGGGAGTTTTTGCTTCTTTTTTTCCACTTCTTCCAGTTCTGCTATTAATTCACTAATATGAGCTGTCATGATTTTCTTTTTGAAGGCACTTAATGCTATGAACTTTCCTTGTAGCACAGCTTTCATTGTGTCCCATAGGTTTGGGTATGTTGTGCATTTATTGTTGTTGGATTTTAAGGTGTCTTTGATTTCCTTCTTTATTTCTTCCCTGACCCAGTGGTCATTCAGTAGAGAGTTGTTCAATTAACATGAATGTGTAGGCCTTCTATTATTTCTGCTGTTGTTGAAGTCCAGCTTTATTCCATGGTGGTCTGATAACATGCAAGGGGTTATTTCAATTTTCTGTGTCTGTTGAGGCTTGCTTTGTGTCCAACTATATGGTCAAATTTTGGAGAAGGTTCCATGTGGTGCTGAAAAGAAGGTGTATCCTTTTTTGTTTGGGTGAAATGTTCTGTAGATATCTGTTAGGTCCATTTGGTTCATGACTTCTGTTAGGCTCATTATTTCTCTGTTTGGTTTCTGTCTCAATGACCTGTCCATTGTTGTGTGGGGGGACCAATGTGAGTTTTAAGCTTTAGAAGAGTTTCTTTTACAAATGTGGGTGCCCTTGTATTTGGGGCATAGATATTCAGTATTGAGATATCATCTTGATGAATTTTCCTTTAACGAGTATGTAGTGCCCTTCCCTATCTTTTTTGATTAACTTCAGTTGAAACTTATTTATTTCATATTAGGATGGCTACTCCAGCTTGCTTCCTGGGCCTATTTGCTTGGAAAACCTTTTCCCACCCCTTTACTCTGAGGTAGCATCTATCTTTGTTAGTGAGATGCATTTCTTGTACGCAGCAAAATGATGGGTCTTGTTTACGGATCCATTCTGTGAGCCTGTGTCTTTTTGTGTTTGTTTGTTTTGGGGTTTTTTTTGTTTGTTTGGTTGGTTGGTTGGTTGGTTTTTTTTTGTTTGGTTGGTTGGTTTTCTTTTTTGTTTGTTTTTCAAGGCAGGGTTTCTTTGTGTATCCTTGGCTGGTCTGGACTCGCTTTGTAGACCTGGCTGGCCTTGAATTCACAGAGATCCATCTACCTCTGCCTCCCGAGTGCTGGGATTAAAGGCATGTGCCACCACGCCCAGTGAGCCTGTGTCTTTTTACTGGGGAGTTGAGTCGTTGGTGTTGGTGGATATTAATGACCAAAGGTTGTTATTTCCTGTTATTTTGATGTAGGTGGTGGTTGTGAGTTTCATTTGGTTTAGCTGCATTTTTTTTCCTCCTCTGTTTTCTTGGGTGTACTTATCTTCACTGGGTTGGAATTTTCCTTTTAGGATCTTCTTTAGGGCTGGATTTGTGGGTAGATACTGTTTAAATTTGATTTTGTCATGGAATATCTTGTTTTCTCCATCTATGTTGATAGAGAGTTTTTCTGGGTATAGTAGTCTGGCTGGGCACCTATGTTCTCAGGGCATGTAGGACGTCTGTCCAAGCTCTTCTAGCTTTTAAAGTTTCTGAGAAGAAGTCAGGTGTATTTCTGATGGATCTGCCATTGTATGTGTCTTGGGCTTTTTCTCTTACCGCTTTTAATATCCTTTCTTTGTTCTCTACATTTGGAGTTTCAATTATTATGTGGCGAGAGGAATTTCTTTTCTGGTCTATTCTGTTTGGTGTTCTGTGAGCCTCTTGGAATTTTATTGGCATCTCTTTCTTTAGGTTTGGGAATTTTCTTCTATGATTTTGTTGAAGATGTTTCCTGGACCTTGAAGTCGGGAGTCTTCTTTTTCCTCTATGCCTATAATTCTTAGGTTCCTTCTTTTCATTGAGTCTTGATTTCTTGGATGTTGTGGGTAAGAACGTTTTTAGATTTCTTCTTTTCTTTGGTTGTTGTACTGATTTCTTCAATTGAATCTTCCACGCCTGAGATTCTGTCTTCCATCTCTTGTATCCTATTTTTTATACTCATATCTGTAGTTCCTGTTCTCTTCCCTTGACTTTCCACCTCCATGATTACCTCTGATTGTGTTTTCTTTGTTGCTTCCACTTCCAATTTCAAACCTTGAACAATTTTATTTGTCTTTGAAGTTTCCTGCTCCAATTTGCTTGCTGTTGTCTTCACATCTTTAAAATCTTTTGAATCTTTCATTGCCTTGTCTCTTTCCCGTTCATGTTGATCCACTTTGGCTTAGAGATCTCTAATGGTATTCTCCATTGCTTTCATTTGTAAAATTGAGGAATCTTTGAATTCCTTCAGAGATTTAATTTCTTCTTGTAAGGACTCTATCACTTTCCAAAGTATAGATTTGTCATCACTTTCATGTGTTTCAGCTGTGGTGGAGTGGTCAGCGCTTGCTGTACTAGCATAGCTGCATTTTGTTGGAGTCATATCTCCCTGACTTCTGTCAGATCTGTTCTTTCACTGACCTTTAGCCATCTGCTTGTTCTTAGCTGTTTGTTCCTGGTCCCTTCTGGGCTTGGTGCCAAGAAGGGTGCTTTGGTGTAGAGGCTGTATAGCTTGGTGATCTGTAGCTCTCCACAGGCTGGATGGGACCTTGTGTGAAGGTTTGTTCTCAGTGTGTCTCCCTGAGCTCACACCTTCCTGTTGTGTCCCAATTGGGGACTCAGGTCAGAGGTTGTGGTGGGATGTGTTCCTGCAGGTTCCTGAGATCCAACTGGTCTTAGTAGTGATGATGGTGCAGGTTGGCAGGCCACAGACTGTTGGTTGGAGCTGTAGCTCCCCTGCAGCTTACGTGTTGGCACTGTGATCATGGTCCTCCCAAGCTGCTCTCAGGGAATTCTCAGGTTCAATGTGCATCTGATAGCCAGAAGCACTGTGATCTGGTACAGCCCATGTCACCCAGGCAGTGAGCAATGGTCCGGGATTGTTTCACTGCTCCCGAGGAGTCAGAGCTCTCTGTGTTGTAGCCTGAGTATTCAGCTGAGAGGCAAGGCAGGTACAGTCAGGGAGATCTGATGTGGAATTCACACCCTGTTCACAGTGTTTGGATTCGGGCATGCTCAGCTGCCCCCCCCCCCCCCCCCGCCAGTATCACTGTGCTCCAGTGTAGCTAGCCTGCACCTACGTGGCTTCTGGAAGTTTCCCTGTACCAAGGGTATTAAGACTGTGGTTGTGGTCCTTCCGCGCTCTTCTCCAGGGGAGGGGGGGTTCAGGATCACCCTGTGCCTCTTAGTCAGAAGTTCTTTGGGTTGGAGCAATCCACTCCTCAGGCCGCATGCAATAGTTCAGAAGTGCTTTACTGCTCCGGACTGAGATCTAGCTGCTGTAACCTGGGGGCAGTAGACTGAGAGCCCTCCCAAAGTGGGTGTGGGCAGTGTGTTCAGAAAGTATCTCCAGTACTTGGACTGGGAAGGGGAGGGAGTGGAGGATGCCTCTCTGTTAGAAGCTCTGTGGTCAGGTGCCACCTGCCCCCTCGGGTAGCATGCCCCAGTCCAGGGCCATTTCCCTGCTCTGGGCAGAGATCTGAATATACTAGACTGAGGCTGTAGACTGAGTGCCCTGCTGAAGTGAGCACAGGCAGAGAGTTCCAGTATGGAATTCACACTCATCGAATCTCAGCACCTTTTCCCTGCCTGAATTCCAGTGCTATGGAGCAGCATTCCTGGGGATGCAGGGGCTTCCACCAGACCCCCTGTAGGTGTCAGGGCTGTGGCTATGCTCTTCCCAATCAACTCTCAGAGGAGTCTTAGAGCCAGCCTGTACCTCTCAGTTTGAAACTCTGTGAACCAATGCTGTCACTGTTTCTGTGCCCTGCTGCACAGCTTGGGGTGGGGGCAGCTTAGTTCCCAGGCAGGGGGGGTGGAGCTGAAAGATCCAATATGGAGATCATTCACTGAGTCCCTGCCTGTATTGAAGTGTTCCAAAGCAGCCTGCCTGGAAGCGGCTTCCACCAGAGCCCCTGTAGTCAGGCGGGGGGGGGGGGGGGGGAAGGGGCAGGGAGTTACAAATTGTGTTCTGTATCCTGCCCACAGTGTGCTTGGGCTCAGGGAAGCTCAGCACCTGCCAGCTAGATCCCGCTGTTACAGGTCAGCCAGAGGCTGCCATACTGAATATTCCAGGAAGAGTCCCTCAAACTTACCATGTAGCAGCTCTTCTGGTATGCTCCTGGGTGTCCAAGCCTAGCCCCTGCACAGATGCTTCCAACCCAGGAGGTCTATGTTTAGAGGTTGAATCCACCAGATGGAGTCCTGAAAGGATCCAATATGGAGGGAGTGTGGTCTCCTGGCAGGAAGTGCTCTGTGTCCTTGTCTGGTGACTCCGATCCTCCAGTGTCTGTATTTCCAGTACTGAGTTCTTTTTTGTCCCTGACTTTGCTGGGCAAGCCCAGATAGGCTTGTGCCTCACAAACTGCCTTTCAGCATGAGTATATCTCTGCTGTTGTCCAATCTGTCTTCCTGATAATCGAAATGCGTCCTACTGGAGCACCACCATCTTGCCCTCCTAGTTATTTCTTTATGAGATACCTTTTCTTTTTTTTCTCCTTTCCCCCTTCTTTCCTAGTCATCTACCTTCTGTTTTTTTCTAGAAGGAAAACCCCAAAGTGGAGATCCAGCCTGTTGCAGATGTGGAAAATAAGACAAAACCAGTTATCCCCAACAAAATAGGTGAGTGTGAGGTCTAGTGTTTGGATTCTTTAGGCGATGAGGACCAGTGAACCTTCCTCCTGGGGGTCAGAGTAGTGCAGCTGGGCCCAGGGAAGTGGCTTCTGGTATTTTTGCTTCCTGGGACATCTTTCCAGTATAAGGACTATGAGCTCCATTTGGGAAACCACTGCCTTCTTCAGCTGCTCTAATAACTGATGTTTGGCCCAGGGTGCTTTCCAAGGACCTTAACTTTACATTAGACATTACTAAGACCTGGCTTGTCACTTAAACTGAGTTCCTGCAGACACATAGTAAAATCATATTCTCTTCTCCTTTGTGAAGCTGATTGCATGGAGTTACTGGTGGTTCTTTCCATAAAAAAGCATTGTATTACTGGTGAAAGAAAGGATGAGAATAATTGCCTTGTTATATATTTTCTGTTACTTTATCAAATTTGGAAACTATGATGTATCTGAACACTTTGTGTTCTTGATCAGAAATCAGTGCATTGAACACCTGCCAAGAAGAAAAAGACTCAGAGCATGCTGCTCTGGAAACCTCTCCCCAAGATATTTTCTCTAATATTCCTAAACCAGTTGGGGGACCTGTTCATTTGGATGGCCCTGATGGGAAATCAAACAGTCTAGATGATTCAACTGAAGAAGTTCAATCTATGGATGTGAGGTATGTTCATTTATTTTACGTTTAATTTTGATCTCTTCACTAGTCCTTGTCATTACTCCATTTTTTTCATTTCTTTTGGTTGTTTCTTTACAATATACCTTTTCTTATTTAATCTCTTCATTCATCTTCCTCATCCATAATGAATCACCTTGAAAGCAAGTTTTGTTGGTATAGGAAAGCTGTCACTGGTACAATATAAGTGTCTCGAGTTTGGCATCCTAAAAGCAAAATCATAGAGTTTTGTGGCATATAATTTACTGAAGGAGCACTGTAAAGGGAAGGAAGGCACTAAGCATGGATGTGTTCTCAACCTCACAGGATATCTTTTCCACAAGAGCAGTATAGCACAACATTACAAAAAGAAGGAAATACATTAACACATCATGTTTAGTTCTTGTGTTCTCTCTCCTCTCTGTCTCTTATTCTGTCCTCCCTCATCTCTTCTAGTCCTGTTTCCAAAGAAGAGCTTATTTCCATCCCAGAATTTTCACCAGTAAGTGAAATGATTCCTGGAATGTCTCTGGACCAAAATGGAACTGGTAATGCCCGGGCACTTCAAGATATCTTAGATTTCACTGGCCCCCCAACATTTCCCAAGAAATCCAGTGAAAACCTCAGCCTTGATAACTGTAACAAAAACCTCATCGAAGGATTTAACAGTCCTGGGCAAGAAACTACTCTTAACACCTTCTGTTGACAAAGACAGCATTCCTTTACCAAAAGGTATAGTCTTTTAATGATACTCTAAATCTGTATCCACAACTGAGATTTGTAAAGATTGGATAAATAACATCCAGCCTCTTGGACAGCTGATTTTATTTGAAAATTCCAAACACAAATACTTATTGCAGCACACTCAGAAATTGAGAAGGATTGTAAGTAATTCCTTTATATGTGAGCCCCTATTGTAATGTCCTATTCATGTAGGTCCTGTTGTTTGGAGCAATGGGTAGGAAGGTTGAGAAGGCTTGACAGTGAGACAAGGAGAGAATGCTCAAATTTCTCTCCACTTAGTTTTCTTCAGTGACTTCCCATACTCTATCTATAATCTCTCATACAGACTGATGAGTAATGAGCCAATGGTCAGCTGTTCTATTGACCTATTCTCAATTCTTCCCAAGCAGACATCTGTTCTTGAATCATAGCTAAGGTGAGAGGAAAGAACATTTTTTTCCCTCTGGTTTTTGTTTTTCCAGACAGGGTTTCTTTATGTGTCTCTGACTGTCCTGGACTCACTTTGTAGACCAGACTGGCCTTGAACTCATAGAGATCTGTCTGCCTCTGCCTCCTGAGTGCTAGTTGGGATTAAAGGCATGTGCCACCACACCTGGCAGAGAGAAAAAGCTTTATTTTTGTGTCCTGAAGGTTTTTCCCCACCACTGAGCTTTTTTGTTGTCAAAGTGCTTTTGTTCTCACTGGCACTCTGATGGTTACTCTTGCATGATTTCTCAGTATCTTTTTGTCCTGTAGAGTTTTTATTCCTCTCCTTTTCTCCCTCTCCCTGCTGTCTTTTGTATGCTAAGCTTATACTTTACTACTGAACAACACCAGTCCCTCTCATGTGAGAGTCTGTATCAGTTATATTCATTCAACAGTTGTGTACACTTATAGTTCACATTTGATGTACTTTAATTTAGGTCATTAAAAACTTTTAAATCTATGTGTATGCACACACAGGAGTTTGGCCACAGGCATCACACCTCCTTCTCTCCCCACTATCCTGGATCTGGAGTTACAGCCTCCTGACATGAGTGCCAGGAATCAATTTCTTAACACTGAGCAATCTTTCCAGCTCCTGGGACTTATTTTTGAACGGTGCAAACATAATTAGGGCCTATCATCAAATCCTTGGAAATGTTAGTAATTCCTATTGCCCCTGCCATTTAATTTTTAATTTTGTTTTTGTTGTTTGTATATGGTATCTGCACGCACGCGCGCACATGTGTATGTGTGTGTGTGAAAGTGTCCTCCTCTATCACCCTATCCCCTATTCCTTTGAGACAGGGTCTGTCACTGAACTTGGAGCTCACCATTTTTTGGGCTAGGCTACCTGAACAGTGAGCTCCAGCAATCCTCCTGCCTCACACCCACCCCACACTGAGATTACAAGTCTGTGTGGCCATGTACATCTTGTATGTGGGTGCTGGAGATCTGTACTCATGCTGGTACCTGCACATCAATTACTTTTACCTACTGAGCCTTCTCCCCAGCCCTTCTGTCATTGTAGACTCTTAAAAGATTTGTAGATTCTCAGAATTCCATCACTTTATTTTTTATGATCTTGTATTCTTCTAACAGAAATGTGATGTCTAAACTAATTTAGTCTAATCTTTTTAAATAAAATATAATAATAGGGTGGGAAGGCCACAAAGTTGTATTTTGTGTACTTATTTCCACCTGACCTCAGTCCTTGCCTATAGAGTCTTTAGTATAGACAATGGGCTCTAGAGCCTCCTTCAGTCAGTTCTCGCCAAGGCCCTGGAGTCCTTTGACACAAAAGAGTAAATACATGAAAGGCCACTTTCAATTTTTTGAGAGAGGATCTCACATAGAGCAGGCTAGACTTGAAGTCACTATGTAGACTAGAGTGATCTTTAACTTCTAAGAGAGTGACTGCTCTCTTGAACATTGAAAACACAAATTCACCTTGACACTTTCATGGCTTAGTATTAATTTTCTTTTGTTCTTAGTATACCTTGATCTAATTAACTTCCTTTCAATTCACTTACCTCACTATCCAGTAAACACATGCACAAAACTTAGCAGATTCAAGGCTTCTAATATTTATTCACCACATCTCTAGGTAAAAGAAATGCCCTGAAAGAAAAATAAAAATAATCTTGACTGAATTACTTTATTCACATTGCTTATGTATTCTCATGAGCTATAGACTAGTTCTCAAATCCTCCAATAAACCAAAGGCAGTTTATTGCCACAGTGTTTGAGACATTAAACACCTTAAAGTTTGGATGCAAGGATGATTTTGGCAGCTTGGAGTATCACATTCCTCCCTCCCTCATCCTTCATGAAGCTGTGCACTAGCCCTACTTCCTCAATGGAGAACTGTTCTTCTCTCAAGGCCAGGAAAAACAAACAAACAAACAAACAAAACATCCGTCAATTTTAGAGAAGTTGCATCTAAAGAACATTTGACCCCACTAAAAGAGTGATTCTGTAAAAACTGCTACACTATTTCTGTTGAGAAATACTATATTAGCCAAGGAAGAGTGAAAATACTTGCTTTCTGCTTTGATCTTACCTGTTTTTGCTTTTGAATTGACACAGGGGTTGTTTGGATCAACTATGAAGCTGTTGGTGTTAAATCTGAGCTGCTGGTCACCTGAAGAAGCTTCTTTTGCCCTTAACCGCTGGATTCCAAATTACTAGATCAGAATGTAACCATATTCCTAGGTAGTTTGGCAAACACTGGCCTCTCGGTAGAAACCGTGAGACTTTTGCTTTGTGGAGCTTTAGCATAGTTTCATTTTATGGTTCTAGTTATGAGCTTCAGCTGCTGCTACGGCACTTCCTTGTCTCTCCTATCATAACCTGTGTGATGCTGGCTGGGAACCTTACTTTAGGACACTGAAATTCCCAGAGTTGGAGCACACAGACATTTAGATGTCTCTTCTTATAAAGCATTCTATTTACTCACACTCTAGTTAAAGATGTAATACTCAACCTGGGCTGCCTGTCTTTTTTCGGAGGGTTGGGGGGGGGACCTAGCCACTTTATCTCCCTCTCAGGTTTTTGTTATTTGATTTTTATTATTAAGCTTCTGCAGAGAATTATCCCACAGTACTATTTGGGGGTTAAAGAAATCTTTGGTTGAATAAATAAATAGTGGCAATTATTTCTTTTCTTTTATGGAAACTAAATCTAGCAAGGACATTCTCATGTCACACCTTCAAAATCTCCAAATTGTCACTCCAAACCACTGAATGGCTTTTCAGTGAATGAATCAAATCTCATGCAGGTGGTTGTTTTCATGGTTTTGCTGGGGTTTTTTTCTCTATTGCATCTTGAAATTTTCTTTTGTTTGCTCCTATATTTGCTTAACTGTAATAAAAGAGTCGCAGTGCTTTGAAAGGGGCCTAAGTTGGTCTCAGTTATGTCACTTTAATAGCCTTTAACATTAAAAAGTCTGAACAAGGAAAAATGACACTAGAATGTATAACTCCATTCATTTTATGCCATATTCTATATTCATTTTTTTATTTCTTGTGGTGAAATGTAGCATTACTATTAAAATGATCTTTTCTTTGGAACTTTTTGTTTTGACTTGTACCTTAAAGCTTTTGAAAAGACTCTTAATTTTGAGATTTACCAATAGGAGACATAAAGAAGTCTCAGTAGTAAACTTGTTCTGTACTTTTAAAGCTGGTACAGTCTAAGAATGTATTAGTCTCAGAAGCTATGTATGTTTATATGATGTATTCTAAATAAAATACATACCTCTAAGAATGTTGTGCCATTGATCTTTATGAATATCAAAAGATATATATGTTTTATGATAAGCACACAGATGATAGCATGGTCTGAGGTCCAAAAAATACCTGGCCATTTTTCTTAAAGCTTTATTTTGCTAAGTGTCTGTTTCATTAAGCTCCATTGTACCTCACAGCACCATTGTGATCATGTGACGCCTCATTTGCATGCTGTGTACATTCTGTTTAATGTTAAATACATTTTCATTGAAGAGTCTGATGGCTTGCTGGTGTTTTGTTTTTATATGCTCAGTGAAGAAACTTGCTGAAACCAACTCAGATTTTAAAACCTGAAACCAGGTAGACAAAAAAAAAGGCCAGCTGATTTTCTGCAGTGGTATTCTTTCTCTGTCAATCCATTAAAAATTCCTCAGATGTCAGTGCCAAGTGTATCCAGCTGTAGCTTGAATCATGGCCTGTCCCTAGAACATGTTGAACTTTGGAGAATGGTTGGGTTACACTGATGCAAGCAGTTAGCTTAGTGAAGAAATAACTAATTGTGGTATAATTGATGAGACATTCACAAAGCACGTTGGCATTCAGATGATTGTAATGGGAGTATTGGCTCTTACTTTCAAGGATATGGAAACCGAGACTTGATGTTTTGCATCTGTGGTGTAATTTTTTTCCTGGGGAGACATGAATAAATGTCTTTATCAAGATAAGCACTGACAATGGCAGAAACCCAAGTCTGGCTTGGTGAACCAGTGAGTTTATTGGGATTCCTTTAGGTGTATGAATGGGGGATTATTTACAGGTGCACAAATGAATCAAAGGGAGCTGTATCATATAAAAGACTACCCAGGGTGGTGATGACTCTTAAAAACCCTGAAGCTCTAAAATGTTCTTACAAGTAACTTGCAGACACCTTAGCCAGCAAGAAACTGCTCTCACCAGCAATTGTTTACTTTTTGTATAACTCTGAAGGCCTTTGTGAATCTTGTAAATTCAAGAGTCTGTTATCTTTGTTTACATCATCAGGCTTGTGAGTCTCTCCCTCCAGGGAAGTTTTTTGTTGTTGGTTTTTTTGGTTTTGGTTTTTAAAGACAGGGTTTCTCTTTGTATCCCTGGGTATCCTGGAACTCACTCTGTAGACCAGGCTGGCCTTGAACTCACAGAGATTCGCCTGCCTCTGCCTCCTGAGTGTTGGGATCAAAGGCGTGAGCCACCATACCTGCCCATTACAGACAGGTGTGGACTGCCATGTGGGTGCTGGGATTTGAACCCAGGTCCTTTGTAAGAGCAGCCAGTGCTCTTAATCACAATGAGCCATCTCTCCAGTCCAGGGAAGGGATATTTTTTTATTCAGAGAAAATAACTGCACATGATACATGACTCATAGGCTTGTCCCCATTCCCTGGTAATGCTACCAACCCAGGGATTAGACTTTTGAACCTTCATGTTGACTTCCTCCAGAGCAATCTGATGCTGAAGGCCCAGTCAGCATCAGCACATCCCTTCCAGGGTCTGCTGACACAGCCTGTGACAGGGGATTAGAAGTCATTTATGTCAGTGGGTGGTGGTGGATCTCACCTTTGATCTCAGCACTAGGGAGGCAGAGGCAGCAAATCTCTGTGCGTTCAAGGCCAGCCTGTCTATAGAGTGAGTTCCAGGATACCCAGTTTTGGTAACCTTGTCTTGAAAATCGAAAAAAAAAGTCATTTATGTCATCATAACCTCTACGATAGGACTGACAGAGGTGACCACTCATTCCTAAAAGTTATTGTTACTTTGTGAATAGTCTAATTGTTTTCATGATGTATACAAGTTTCCTATTGAGTGCTTTTAGAAACTAAACTCAGAAATGATACAAAGGACTAATTCATTTCTAAGTATATACACTTTATTTTGGGCCAACTCCTATTTTTACTTGTCAGTATTTTTCAGGAGTCCTGATCATGAAAGAAAGTGAAAACTACTAGAAAAATTAGAAACAAGAAGCCTTTGTTATACTCTTCCACCCAAGAACCCTGGAAAGAACGACTGAAAACTTTAATTCCACAAGAGGGCAACTATTAAGAAAAAAAAATCAATAGTTCAGTTTTTATGTGTTAGAATTTTAAGAGATCCAGGTAAATCCCCTCATAAAAATTCTAGAAATAGGGGCTGGAGAGATGGCTCATTGTGGTTAAGAGCACTGACTGTTCTTCCAAAGGACTGAGGTTTAAATCCCAGCACCCTCATGACAGTTCACAATTGTCTGCAATGGTGGGGCTTGGTGGCACAGCCTTTAATCCCAGTGTTTGGAAGGCAGAGGCAGGCGGATGTCTGTGAGTTCAAGGCCAGCCTGGTCTAGAGAATAAGTTCTAGGACAGCCAGGACTACACAGAAAAACCCTGTATCAAAAAACAAACAAAAAATTCCTAGAAATAGCTATCTTTTGAGAGCTTATTTGAAAGTTCTAGCAGAGAAGCACAGATGCTCTATAGCCTTGAGTGAACACTTGCCCTCTATCAGGCAAAGTCATAATCTTCAGTCATCCAAGCACAAAGCTTCAGGAGAGAAAAACATGGACTGGTGAGAGAAGAACTGGACACCTGTCTAGCCAAGTAGATCAGCTGAATCAACCCTGGGGATCAATGGGATGACAGGCATGGCAGTCAGATGGCTCTCATATCCAAGAAATAACTTTTTGAAGTTTGACCAAGGGATGTTAGGATAGATGGGAAGGTCTGTGCATGTGAAGATAATTAATACTGGGAGGAGGTACTCATATTTTGGCCAACTAATGGGATTTCTCTTGGACAAAGTCAGAATTGTACAGTTTATGGAGAAAACTGAAACTGCAACTTAGTTATCAATTGTATTTTTTATTGAAAATTATTTTGTGAATTTCACATCATGTACCCTATTCCCTCCCATTTCCCGCCTCCCCCCAGACCCACCCTCCACCCTTGCAATCTGTCCCAGCATAAAAAATAACAGCTCATTGTGGAAGCTGCAGTGTATCTCAGTATGTCCCACAATATTCCCCTTTGTCCACACATTCTGCTTGCAAATGTTCATCAACTGTATTTATTAATAAGTATAAACTGTAATAGTAGGCCAGCTGAGCAGCTAGAAGGCTGATGGGAGGCCAGCAGGCCTGGCTCACCTTAACTGGCAGCCTGACTCATCCAGGGGATAAAGCCCTGGGCCAAGGGTGGCTATCACCACCTGCAACCTAAAGTCTGATAACTAATATGCTCATTATGTTCTTATATTAGGCCAGCAGAGCAGCCAGCAGCCTGGTGGGAGATCTGCAGGCCTGACTGCCTTAGAGGACTGTAGGTCAGGTGGGGTGGCCCTAGCAGCATATAAGATGTAGATCCCAATTGTGGTTTAATGTCTCTCTCTCTCTCTCTCTCTCTCTCTCTCTCTCTCTCTCTCTCTGTGTGTGTGTGTGTGTGTGTGTTGAAAGATTTATTTATTACTTATTATGTATAGTGTTCTGCCTGCACGTATGCCTGCAGGCCAGAAGAGGGCACCAGATCTCATTATAGATGGTCAAGAACCACCATGTGGTTGCTGGGATTAAACTCAGGATGTCTGGAAGAGCAACCAGTGCTCTTAACCTCTGAGCCATCTCTCCAACCCAGTGGTTTAATGTTTAAGTGGAATAAAATTTAGATACAAAGCTTGGGTACCTCTTCTGAGGATCCTGCTGTCCATTGCCCCAGAATGTGCTGCACTCAGAAAGTGGGACTCCAAAGAGAGAAGTGGGCCTCTGTTCATTGAGCTTCAGTCTTCTGTGTGATATACCATAATGACAGGCAGCATGAACTAAGCTTTTTTTGATTTGGTGTTAATATTTGTTCATGCCATGAGGTAGATACAAGAGGGTAACACCGTAGCCTCCAAAGACACACAACTGAAATTAGTAAGAGCTGACTTTATAACTCCAAGGCTCCAGATAGGTGCCTTGAGGGGAAGTTAAACAGGGTGTTCAGCCACCAAGAACAGAAAACAAACAAAAAAAATATTGCTACTGCTTATTCCAGTGAAAGCCAAGACCCTTATGGGGAATCCTAGTTCTGGGTATGTTTAATTAAAAAGGGAATTCTGCCTTCTCACTGAAACCTTTTTTTTTTTTTTCTTTTAACTGAGCTGAGTATGGTGGCACACTTTTTTTTTTGAGACAGGGTTTCTCTGTGTAATATCCCCAGCTGTCCTAGACTCACTTTGTAGACCAGGCTGGCCTTGAACTCACAGAGATCTGCCTGCCTCTGCCTCACATAGCCATTTCTTCTAACATGAAAATTAGGGTGTTGATTATGTAACTTAAGGTGGACCATACTGTGGTGTTCTGTACTTGTTTCAAAAATGGGTTCACATGCTAACTGGTATCATGTATCAGGTACTCCATATGGACTTCTATGTTGATGAGATACAAGGATTAGGGGAAATTGACCTCAGATTCTTCAAAAATATTGAGCTTTTGGAGACATGCCTTCATCAATGACCATAGACCCAAATGCCTGAGGTAACCTACAGTGTTATAGATTGTTTGTGTTAGTTAGCCACTAGAGAAAGTGTCTGCTTTAACCACCTCTCTCCAGGTCAGGATGTAAGGCAAGTGGGAGCTCAGACTGTAAAGAAATAGCCTTCTGCCAAGGCCTGGAAGCCATCTTGCTAAAGGCAGAGAGAATATGAGCTGAACGCCTTCAGGTGTGACACATACCTATTCCCCACCCTTTTATGTTTATGAGAGTTCTGTCTGCATGTCTGTGCACAGTGTTCATGTAATGCCCATTGCGGCCAGAAGAGGGCATTGTATCTCCTGGGATTGTGTGGTCACCTGCTACCACTGACTGTACTGCCTGTATAGGGGGCTGGGAATTGGAGAGACAAAGAACACAGAGGGACACCAAGTCAAGTCGGACCTGATCAAGGTGACAAACTTTACTGAAGGTTCAACTGCTTATATAGGCTGAGAACAACAAGTAGGCGTGGAAAACAAGCTCGTCAGAATCACACTTCCACCTCATTACAGAGTCAAACAACAAGCAGAAGTGGAAAACAAGTGTCAGTATCAGGAAAGCACAGCAAATACCAGCTGCGTGGAAAATCCCAGGGAAAATGCCAAACTGCCTCACTCAGGTGCAGGTTAAGTGCTTGACAACAAACACATCACTAAATGGCTGCTCTGTAAGGGACTGCATCAGGATTGGTGTTACAAATGTTTGTAAACTGCAAAGTTGGGTGCTGGGAATTGAACCTAGGTCTTCGGGAAGAGCAGACAATGTTCATAACTGCTGAACCATTTCTCTAAGCTCTGAAAATAAAATTTAAACAAGAAATTATTCATATTGTAAGACCAAACCAAAAATATGCCCCCTCTCTCTGTGTATGTGTACATGTTTGTGTGTAGGGATGCCCATATGTGTTTTGGTATGTGTATGCAGAGGCCAGAAGTCAATATTGGATGCCTTATTCAATCTCTCTCCAACTTAATTTTGAGGTCGGGTCTCACTAAATCTGGGGCTCATATATTTGGTCAGACTTGCATAGATCCACCAGTCTGCCTCTCCAGCACTGGTATTACAGGCATGTAGTGCTGCACTCAGATTTTTTTGTAGGTGCTGGTCCTCAGGCTTGCATGAAAACAATTTTACTGGCAAAGCTATTTCTCCAGGCCTAGCATGCCCTGTTGAAAACACATTTGCACATTGATTTAACAAGGTGGCCTAAGTATCTGCTTTAGAGGGTGTAACTTTTATAATGGACCACATGTTATTGACTAGAAGCCAGTAGCCAGTATTTAGACTAAATATTTAATTATAGATGGAAAGTTGAAGACTTTTTTTTTTTTACACCTGGAAAAGAAAAGAGGATGCCAAAGGTTATGTGACTTGTCCCTATAGGACAATGAAAAATTGGTCTCTAAATTTGCAATCTTATTCCAACATATGCTTGCTCTCTCATTCTGTCTCTGTCCATGTCCCCCCTCACCTCTCTCTCTCTCTATTATACTCTATCTCTGGTATTTTTTTTTAGACAGGGTCTCTCCATTATGTAGCTCTGGCTGTCCTGAAACTCTATGTAGACCAGGCTGGTCTGGAACTCATAGAGATCCACCAGCCTCTGCTTCCTAAATGTTGGGCTGGAATGATGGCTCAGTCATTAAGCACACTGGCTGCACTTCCAGAAGTCCTGAGTTCAATTCCTAGCACCTATATGGCAGCTCAACAATCATCTATAATGAGATTTGTTGTCCTCTTCTGTCATACAGGCATGTATGCAAGTAGAACACTCATATAATATGTAAATGAATAAATCTTAAAGATGTGTACTACCATGTCCGTCTAACATTCTCCCTTTCTATTAAAAAAAAATCTCCCTCTTTGTCATCCCACCTCCCAGGTGCGTTACATCTGTGGGTATGGCTGCTATAGGACAACCTCTGGTATGTTTTCAAGATCTATTTTTTTTTTTGCATAGTCTCTCACTGGCCTGGAGTTCATCAAATAGGCTAGACTGAGTGTCCACAAGCTCCAAGGATCTGCCTATCTGTGCCTTCTCAGCCCTGAGATTACAAGTGCACACCATAATATTTAGCTATTTTTATGTTTATTTATTACTTCAGTTTATATCTCCATCACAGTGTCCTCTTTCCACCTCTCCCAGTCCCGCCCTCTAACCCCATCCCTTCCATCCCACTCCTCTGGAGTGGAGTGTCCCTACATTACAGTCCCCCACCCCAGTTCAGCAGTCATATGAAGGCCAAGAGCCTCCTCATACACTGGGGGCCTACAAGGCAGCCCCACTAGAGAAAAGTGTCTCATGGACAGGTAACAAAGTCTATGTTCCTGTTCCCTTTGGTGCATTAGCTGTAGCATAGTTATCCTGTACTATATGGCTAAAATCTGATTATAAGTGAATAGATGCCATGTGCATCCTTCTGAGTCTGGGTTAGGTCACTCAGGATGAGCTTCTCTAGTTCCATCCATTTGGCTGCAAATTGCATGGTTTCGTTGTTTCTTATGGCTGAGTGGTATTCCATTGCGTAGATGTACCATAGTTTTTTTTATCCATTCCTCAGTTGAGGGACATCTGGGTTGTTTCCAGTTTCTAGCTATTACAAATAAGGCTGCTATGAACACATATCAGGATACATCCTTGTGGTTGGGTGAGGAATCATTTGGATGTATACCCAGAAGTGGTATGGCTGGGTCTCTTGAGGTAGAGCTATTCCAAGTTTTCTAAGATATCTCCAGACTGATGTCCATAGTGGTTGTACAAGCTTGCACTCCCACCAGCAATGGAGGAGGGTTCCCCTTTATCCACAACCTTGCCAGCATGTGCTGTCATTTGAGCTTTTGATCTTAGCCATTCTGACAGGTGTGAGATGGAATCTCAGAGTCGTCTTGAGTTGCATTTCTCTGATGATTAAGGATGTTGAGCATTTCTTCAAGTGTCTCTCAGGCATTAGGGATTCCTCCTTTGTGAATTCTCTATTTAGCTCTGTCCCCCATTTTTTTATTGGATTATTTGGTTTCTTGGCATTTAATTTCTTGAGTTCTTTGTAAATTTTGGATATTAGTATTTGGCTATTTTTAAACACTCATTTTTGGGATTAAACTCAAGTTCTAAGTTCAGAATAGCAAGCCCTTACCAACTGAACTAACTTGTCAGTCCCAGAAATTTTTGAATAGGCATTTTATTATTTTTATTATTTTTGAATAGGCATTTTATTAGTTAATCTTTTTAAATACATTTATTTATTTATTCATTCATTCATTCATTTATTCATGTGCATTGGTGTTTTGCCTGCATGTATGTCTGTATGAAGGTGTTGGATCTCCTGGAACTGGAGCTACAGTCAATTATGAGCTGCCATGTGTGTGCTGGGAATTGAACCAGGGTTCTCTGGAAAGTCAGCCAGTGCTCTTAACCACTTAGCCATCTCTGCAGACCCAGTTAATTTTTTTTTTTTTGTTTTTTCGAGACAGGGTTTCTCTGTGTAGCCCTGGCTGTCCTGGACTCACTTTGTAGACCAGGCTGGCCTCGAACTCACAAAGATCCACCTGCCTCTGCCTCCCGAGTGCTGGGATTAAAGGCGTGCGCCACCACCGCCCGGCTCAGTTAATTTTTTTGAACTGTGACCAAATACCTGACAAGAAACAGAAAGGAGGAAGATTTATTTTGGCTCATAAGTTGAGAGGATACAGTCTATCATAGTAGGGAAAGCATGGTGGCAGAAGCTGAGGTGGCTGGTTGCAATGAGTCCGTAGTTACAAAACAGAGTGAGGTGAATGCTGGTTCTCAGCTTGAGGGAGAGCTAGGGAAACTAAGGTATATCAAGAGAGGAAGAATGAGCCCCTTTAAAAGAGCTGCTGCTGGGGCTAGAGAGATGACACAGTGGTCAAGAACATTTGATGCTCTTCCAGAGTACGGTGGTTTGATTATCAGCTCACAACCATTGGTAAGTCCAGTTCCGTAGGCTCCAACTCCCTCCTTTGACCTCTGAGAGCACAAGGCATGCAAGTGGTGCACATACATACATGAAGACATAACACACAAATGAAGGAAGGAAGAGAGAGAGAGAGAGGAAAAGAAAGGAAGAAAGAGAGGGGGAAATAATTGGTTTTTTTTTCCTTAAACCTCCTGGGGCTGGAGAGATGGCTCAGTGGTTAAGAGCACTTGCTGCACTTTCAGAGCACCATAGTTTAATTCCCAGCACTCATATCAGGCAGCTTTCATCTATCTGTAACTCCAGTTCCAAGGAATCCAACATCCTCTTCTGGACTCTGTGGGCACCAGACACACTTGTGATGCACAGACATAAATGTAGGCAAACACACACAGAATAATTTTAAAGGGCTGATATAGTGTAGTGGCATAGTGGCACTCACCTTTTGATAGGATAAAAATGTTAATGAGGGGTAGAGTACCTGTGCCAAGGTGTACCCTCGAGAAATTACACCACACAACAGATCTAATGTAAGAGGTTTATTGGAGGGGAGAGTAAAAGGCCATCTTGGAGTGGAGATAAATAGGACAGATAGAGGCAGACAAGCAGGAAGATAGGGAGAGGGACAAGGAAAGAAAAAAGGGACAGAGAAAAGAGGCACGGGAGAAGGCAGAGGGCATGGGAGAGGGCAAGGGCAGAGAGAAATGGCGGGGGTCTTTTATGCATGGGACACACCTGGCACTCCTGGTAGTGGCAAGTGATGACATAAGGAGCTGCTAGGTTCCTGAGAGCAGGCCACTAGAATTGCCTGCTTGCTAATGTAAGGGTGTAAAAATTAATGAATACATGGCCTTCTCCTCTGTGCTGAGACCCTGACCTCACTCCTTCTGGAAACCTTCCACAGAACTCACTCCTTGAAAATATCAAAGCTTGCATAGCTGGCCGGTTTGTTCAGACTCCCCTCAGATCCCTTGCCTGACTCCCCACTTGCGTCACCACCCAACTTAATATACTCTTTGTTCCTTTATCCCCACCTGCCGCTGTTGCCTGGCAGGCTAAAAAAAGCTACTCCTTGGTGCCCCCACCTTTTTGTAGCCGCTTGTGTATTTAAAGGGCCCGAGAGCCATTTTACTGGGTTCATTCCTCTGAGGTGGAGTCGAACCCTGGCACATCAGCTTAAATAAACCTCTTGTCTATTACAGCAAATCGGGGGCATTGGTGATCTCTGGGCATCAGGATTCGGGGAGCCCCCTCACAGGTTCAACACTAACACCTTTAATCCTTGAGTTCTAGACCAGCCAGATCTACATAGCCTGTTCTTGCCTAAAACTAGATAATGAGTGTAAGTTACAGCTCTGAGGGAAAAGATTTCCCTAGTAGAAGAGTTGCAGCTCTGAGGGGAAAGGTATCTTGGCAGTTGGGAGCCAGGTAACACCACAAAGTCACACCACACAGCAAGCCACACACAAATGGTTTATTGGGAGGTAAAACCCCAGGAGAGTGGGTGCCTCTACTTGAGTGGGTGAGAAGCAGCAGAGAACTGGGCAGAAACAGGGTTTATATAGGGCGGTTCTTGGGGGGTGCTTTATCTCCCCAGCATGACTGACTTTTAACACCAGTATCATTCAACAGAAATGGATGAATCACATACAATTTTCAACTTGTTCATAGGTCTAGAAGAGAGGACTAACCTTTGCATTGTTTTATTATAAAATGTACCATAATCCCTGTTATGTTCTCTTTTCCTACCAGTCTACAGGAGACCATAGCATAACAAATTAATTTAGGGTTCAGCTAGGAATGGTGGTACACATCCGTGATCTCCACTTGCCAGGATGCAGAGGTAGGAGCATCATGAATTCAAAACTAGCCTTCATTCAACAATGTGTTGTTCTAGATGAACCTGGATTACCCTATGAAACTCATCAGTCAGATGAAATTCAAGAGACCTTATTGATTTTTAAAATCCATTTAATAGTTGTGATGGGGAACAAAATCAGAGACTGCTTATGACAGGAAGATATGTATGAATCCATCAAAACATAGGAAGTTTGTGAGGAGCTCTGAGTAAATTAAAATACAATAAAAATAATATTTGAAACTCAGTCATTTCACTTTGCATTAACGTAAGTTGTCTATATCAATTTTACAATTTATTTTTATTAATTGTAATGTGTATGTGGGTAAGGGTATGTGCACATGAGTGTAGGTGTCCTCAGAGACAAAGGGCATCAGATCCCCTAGAGCTGGTGTTAGAGGCTGTTGTGAGCTTCCAGACATGGGTACTGGGAATTGAACTTGGGGGCCCCTGCAAGATAAATGTGTTTTTAACTGCTAAGCCATCTCTGCTGCCCCCACATATCAATTTTTATTTTAAAAAACTACAAATATATAGCTATCAACCTGAGACCACCCTAGTACATATATTAAACTACAAAAGACTTCATCAGAAATAATTTATGGGACTAGATTTTATTTTCAAAATTGTTCTCCATCTCTCTAGCAAATAAAGGCATAGACTCAAACAAAAAAAAAAAAACTGTACCCTAAGCCTTCCCCAAACATTTTCTTCCAAACAAAACATCATTTTTGTCTCTGACCGAGCTATGACAGAAGCAAAAGTGGGGCTAGGTGGATCATTCAGTCAGTAAAGCACTTGATTGCAAGCACAGGCACCTGAGTTTGAACTCCAGAATGCACTAAAAATAAAACCAATGACAGCACATAGTTGTAATTCTAATATTGGGGAATCAGAAACAAGAGGATCCCTGGGGCTTACTAGCCAGCCAATAGAGCCCAATTGGTGAGCTTCAGGCCAATAAAATAAAACTGTCTCAGAGGAAGTAGATGATGTTCATACAAATTAATGACACCCAAGGTTTTCTTCCATCACCTATACACACACATACGTACAAGACACACACACACAAAGAAAAGATTACCTAGGTGATGCATAACTTTTATCTCTGCATTAGACAGTGAAGATATGAAGATCAGTAGTTGAAAAGCAGCCTGGGCTACATGAAATCTTGTCTCAAATAAACAAAACAAAGCAACAACAACAAAAAATAAAGGACAGTGTCCATGCAAAAAAATGTTTGTATCATGGGCCAGAAGAAAAGGAGAAGAAATTAGGGCCAGCTAAACATTATCCATCAAATGTCATTAACAGTTAACAGAAAGCACACATGGTTCTTTCAATCAGCAATATAAACATTGATGTTAACACTCAATACAATCCAAAATAGAATACACACAAAACTCTGGGGAAATCTAGGCCAGCAGTATTTTCAAAGGACAAGGGAGCTATCTGTCCTACTTCATTTTTTTCTACCAGCCTTTAAAAAAGAAAGTCACATAGAAGGGCAGCTGCAATAAATGTTAGGCCCTTTGCCTAAGCTTATATCAAAGCATGAATTAATTTCTCTTTTTTTTCTGATTTAAGCATGTATTAATCATGACTCTCTAGAGGAACAGAAATATATGTATATGTGTGTATGTATATATGTATGTTCTGTTGTTTAGCATTTTTATACTAAGGAAAGCACTCCTTCCAGGAAAAAGCAGAGACTAATGATACCCAGGATGTCAAAAGAACAACACTCACAAGTCTGGAAAAACTGTAACTTGCAAGCTGAAAGTTGCAAGTTACCAGGCCCATTCCCCCAGTGTTATCCAAGATGTAAACATGTAAATATTTGCAATTTAAGAGTGAATAATGCTTTTTCTGTTTGGTTAGAAGGTGTAAGTAAGCTGGACATGGTGGCACACATTTAATTCTAGTACTCGGGAGGCAGAGGCAGGTGAATCTCTGAATTCCAGGCCAGCCTGGTCTATATAGTTAGTTTCAGGACATCCAGGGCTACACAGAGAAACCCTGTCTCAAACAACAACAAAAAAGAAGTATGTTCTTCTTTGTCTTCAATTATTTTTGTGTGTATTTCATGGTTATATATGTATATATCTTTCTGGTCTGTGTATATTATTTTTAGACTCATTTCTGAAAAGGTGACCTTTGTCAAGACAAGCAGATAGCTCTTGGCTACATTTATGCCTATTTCCATGGAGAAATCAGGCAAACAGTGTACACATGATGCTGAGCATGATGAGCCGTTCCTGTGATCTTAGTATTTGTAAGGAGTTCATGGTTGTTCTCAGCTATATAGCAAGTTTGAGGCAAACGTTGACTACAGAGACTTTGTCTCAAAAGAAAGCAAAAAGTATTTGTATGCGGCAACATAGTTCTTAGTGTGTATGTGAACACTGCATATGCAAAACCTGTTACAGAATGTAAGGAGTTCCCATTGTAAGTTATACTAAAATAATAATACCAGTGTTTCAGTGAGTTATTTACTTGTACCAATAAATGTTGCTCACTTACATGCACAGCCATTGCAGGACAGCTCCTTCTTTCAAACTGAAGGAATAAATCCTGTGTGAGATACTATGGGTGTCATAGCAGAAGAAAAAAAGCAAGGGTACAACCATGCAGTGTACCTTTATTTTTCTTCAAGCAATGGCCTCTTATATCCCAGACAGGCACTCTAGAGTTGTATAACATCTCTGCCCGCACGCACTGTATATTAAAGCTTTTGTTTAAAGATACAACTCAGTGATCTAGGGGTATAGCTAAGCAGCAGAGCACTTGCCTAACACAAACAAAACTCTGGACTCAATTCCCAGCACCACAATAAAAATAAATAAGTGGAAAAAGAAATGAATGAATGTAAAGCTACCAAATGAGAAACTCTGGAAATAGGTCTCAACAAGAAGAGCCTCTGTATGAGTCTGATATACACTCAAGTTGAAGAAGCAGTTCTTTGTCATTTGTATTCTCTGTAAGGTGGGTGAATAGTGGAATAGTGAATAGCTTAAAATGTGTTTGTCATGATCTGGCTGTCAACCTTACTAGATTGAGATGCCTAGAGGCACACTTATGGGTGCATCTGTGGGGGTGTTGTCAGAGATGATTGACATGTAGGACAGCAATTGAGGGGGAAAGAACCTGTTCTGTATGTGGGTGGCAACATCAAAATAGGCCTGGAGCTCAAATGTAATAAAGTTGGGGAGAAGATGATGCCCAGCCAGAGTGTGCAAGCTCTGTACTTCTGCAGCAGGTATGTCTAATGCCCATGCCATTCTGTGGCCATCAGACTCCAGTGTCTTCAGCTTCTCAACACACACCCACACAGATACTCTCTAAGGAGCTTGTGGACAATCTTTGGTGCTATTTGTTCTGAGACTTACAGCTTTCTCAGAATGAGTAGCTACCATAGTTTTGCTTTTGCATGGGCCAAACTGTTTGGATTATCCAGCATCCAATTGTGGGACCTAATCTAACAAATCCTTTTTCATATTTCTCTCTCAATCTGGTAAGAGACTTTACCTATCACCCCCCACACACACACACACACCTACTCACCCTATATAGGGAACCCTCAATCGACCAAAGTAACCATTTCGCCAAAGTCTAACTTGGTGAAATAATGACTTTTTATCACCATTGCTAATAGGAGTGTGGGTACTGAATGACCTACAGGAGAAGAGATCACTCAAAAGCACCTGCATTGCTAAAATTCCCACCCCAACATGGGTGACAGCCCAAGAAATTTACAAACTGGAGCTCTCTGCACAACTTGCAGGCAGATCAACAGGTGCCAGAAACATCCTCTAGGCAGCCCAGCCTTCTCTAGGCAGCTTGGCTTGTGAGAGTCTCCCCTGCCCCAGCTTTTGTTTGCGACTTGGGTAACACTTGGAAAGGGGACTGGTGAATCCTGCAACCTTCAGCTTTCTCAGAGTTGTGAAAAAAAAAATATATATATATATATATATATATCCTCTCGAGTCTCATAAGCCTCCTCCTTCCATCCCTCCTGGAGGGAATGTTTTAATTTAGGGAAAACTGCTGTACAAAACATGAGTTTAAGTTGAATAGAAGATTTATGAAAAGTAAGAGCTCTATGGTCAGTGAAGAGTGTATGTTCAGACTAAGGAAGAGATACTACAACAAGGATGAGGATTGTGGATCCAAATAAATAGGATTTGAAATTGCAAGATTTTAGAAACAGAGCAGCCAAGTGTTTCCCACCTTTTTTCGTCACAGCATGACACTGTCACATAGAAAGTTCATGCTTGAAAACCACATAATTGAGCAACTAAAAAAAAACCCCACAAAACATCTTTTAAGTAGATTTATCATTTTTATGTTTAGATGCATTATTACATGACACATGTGGCTTATGGGCTGAAGGTTTGGACACATCTGACACATTTCTAGAGTACATCACCATGAGAATGGGTGGGCACAGCAGAAGTAAAGGCTATTTGGTGGCTGGGGAGATAGTTGTTGGTAAACTGCTTGCACTGCAAGCCTGAAGACCTGAGTTTGATGCCTGGAATCCAAGTAAACAAGCTGGGTGTGGTGGCTGCCAGCTTGTCATTCCAGACTGGCAGGAAGACCTCTGGTGCTTGTCAGCTAGCCAACTTAGACTAATTGGTGAGTTCTGGCATCCTAGTTAGGAACACCATGATAAAAGTAAGTTGAGAGGAAAGGGTTTACTTGGCTAATACTTCCACTTCCACATCGTAGCCCTTTGCTGAAGGAAGTGAGGACAGGAACTCAAACAGGCAGGAACCTGGAGGCAGGAGCTGGTGCAGAGACCATGGAGGGATGCTGCTTACTTGCTTACTGGCTTGCTCTTCATGGCTTGATCAGTTTGCTTTCTTTTTATTTATTTATTTATTTATTTATTCTTATGTACATTTGGTGTTTGGTGTACATGTATGTATGTATAAGGAAGTTGGATCCACTGAACAATGAGTTACAGTTTCAAACTGCCATGTGGGTGCTGGGATTTGAACCTGGGTCCTCAACCAGCCAGTGCTCTTCACCACTGAGCCATCTCTCCAACCCCTCAGTCTGATCTCTTATAGAACTCAGGACAACCTGCTCAGGGGTGGCACTTACCCACAATGGGCTGGGCCCTTCCTCATTGCTCACTAAGAAAATGTTCTATAGCTGGATCTTTAAGGCATTTTTCACAAATGAGGTTCCTTCCTTTAAGATGACTCTAGCTCGTATCAAGCTAGCATAAAAGTAGCCAGGACACCAGGTCTCAGTGGAAGAGCTTGTCTCAGAAAAATAAAGGTGTTCTACTCCTGAGTAACCATACTGGAGGTTTACCACTTACCTCATATATATACACATATATACCCTCCCCAAGACTTTAAAGGCCATTTGGCTTTAAGAGGCTAAGGAAAAAAATGACTCACTCACATAGGCTGGGTGCATTGGGAGAATGATAGTAAGTGACATGAACAGGAGAACCAATACCATGTTATCAGTAGGGGCCAGTAACAAGAGAGGTTAACAGGTAGTTCTACGAGGTGGTCCAAAACCCTGGGAAAGATGTTTTTACAAGGGAGAAAATGTGTATCAAAGTTGTCAAGTGGGAAAACATCAAAGGAAAAGAGGACACATTATTAGTACTGTTGGACCCTGGGGGTCCCCAGAGGTCCTGACGCCCAGAGACCACTAGAGACTGAGATTCATTGCAATATGAAAGAGGTTTATTAAGCTGACAAGCCAGGGTTCGACTGCCTTCGGGGAGGAGTGAACAAACAAAAACAGTTTTCAGGCAGTTTTTAAGCATACAAGCTGCAAACAGGTGGGTACATAAAGGAGTAACTTTTAGCCCTCTACCTAGGTGATAGCCACAGGTGGGGATAAGGGAACAAAGGGGAATGCTAAGTGATAGCGCAGGTGGGGATAGGGGAGTGGGAGCAATCCAGTCAGATATGTAAATTTAGATAGTCCTGGGGACCAAGTTCTGTGGAATGTCAGGTTCTCACGAACGGAGGAGAAGGCCTTCCTAGGGAGGGGTAGTGGTATTTATGTTTTTTACAGCCTTACAGTACCATTAGCCTATTTGGAAAGTTCAGAAGTTCCCGTTTTCCAAGTAGAAGCTTCATTTGAGACTATGGGAAATGGTTAAAAATTAGGTGACTGATTAGACATTAAGTAGATGGGAACGGAGGAGAAACAGGCTCAGGTGAGTTGATTCTGGAATGGCTTTGAGGGCCCAATAAAGAGCTAGAAGTGCTTGGTGGATACCTCTGCCTCTTGGCCTGGCTATGTGCACACAAGGCAGGAAGACCCAGGGGATCAAGTTGAGGGCCGACCTCTAGGCAAGATCTTCAACTCCAAAGAGCCTAGTGCACTCCTTCCACCCAGCCTGGTATGGCACTTTATCCTCTCAGGGAACCTTGACGAGTGCAGCCAGCAGAGGGCGCCAGAGCGCCTGCTAGAGCAGCCTGGGCGGGGCTCAAAGCCCTAGCTCCTCCTTGAAGGCAAGTTTGGCGGGAGGCAGACAGTGGGCGGGGCCAGAGTGGGGGTGGTGCCAGACCATTCCGGAAGGAAGTGGTTCCGGACTTCCTAGACCCGCAGGGGTGGCTGGGTATTTGTTGGAGCTGGAGGCGGGAGCTGAGCGTGCAGCGAGGCCCGGAGGGATCTGCGGCGGCTGTGTTGGAGGCTTTGGCGACAGCGAAGGCTATGGCGAAGACTTCCCTATCGGGTGAGCGGTCCCGGGAGCGGGCGGAACGAGGAGGCCCGGGCCTGCAAGGGAGGGAAAGTGTGTCCTTTCCCGGAGAGAGGGGGTTCTCACGGTGGCGGGAGGGGCGGCTGGCGGGTGAGCGGTCCCGGGAGCGGGCGGAAAGAGGAGGCCCGGGCCTGCACGGGAGGGAGGGTGTGTCCTTCTCCCTGGAGAGGTGGTTTCTCACGGTGGCGGGAGGGGCGGCTGGCAAACAGCTTCTCCGGGAACAGCGTCTCTTCTCCTCTCACGCTTGGCCGGTGCGTTCCCTCTGTGGCTGCCATCCATGCAGTACAGGCGCCTGGCACACTCTTGGCTCGCGGGCGTTCCGAGGCTGTCCCAGAAGTGCCTTTCCCGAGACGCCTCAAGTCGCTGCATCTGCCCACCACCCGGGTCTTCCCTGCCCATGGCATCCGGCAGGTGGCGGCTCCTCTCCCAGAGTGTTTCCGTGAAGGGGGCGGTGCCCCGAGACCTTGCTCCACAGGCGGCCTCGGACGAGTCGCCGGCGGGATTGGAGCTCCCGCTTTGTCCGGAGAGATGCTCTGTCCGCAGTTGCCACTTCTTCCCAGGAGAACGTGGAAGAGTAGTGAAGACCACTATGAGAAATTTACTCAACTGTGCCACTGTCAGGACTGTCCTAGAAAAGCTTTACTCCTACATATTGTTCCTTTTGGGGGCTTTATTGAGTTACGCCTTGGTTGCTTTCTTTTCTGGAACAAATTGCAAACTACAGGTAGAAAATAGGGTTCTCGAGCCCATCCCCCCCTCTGGCTATGTTTTGAATATTGTTTTTTTTTTCCATTTAGACCCCTGGAGAGTAAAGCTAGGCGCACCCGCATGGCAAACAAACACTCCACCATAGAGCTATGTATCTTTTGAGATGGTGTCTCACTCAGCTCAAGCTGGTGCTTTACTCTTTCAGGCAGGGCAGTCCTTCAACTTTCTATCTCCTGGGCCTTATCCTCCAGAGTAGTTGGGACTGCTAGGCCTGGCACATTTTAATATTTTTTTTTCTAGATGTGAACAGGTCCCCCCACAAAAAAAAAAAAAATCTAAAAGGCTTTGCTGTAGTTTCATAATGAGCTTTGTTCATTTATGTTGGGGTTCTCTCTCCCTCCCTCCCTCCCTCCCTCCCTCCCTCTCTCCCCTTTCAAGTCTTCTAGCTCACACTGGTCTTCATTTCACAGTGTAGCCACCGATGGCCTTGGACTTCAGATTCTTCTGCCTCTAGCTCCTAAATGGTGGGATTACAGGTGTATGCCAGCCATGCCTGTTTTATTTTCCTTGTTTATTGATAGCAGTTCAGCTTCTCATTTACTCAACTTTCTAAAAAAAAAAAAAAAAAACTGGTAAGGGTTTTCTAAGTAAACAAGGGATTTGAAGTCATGACCTCTTTGAATTATAATATATCTGATTACCTTGGCCTGAAATCACTTTTTAAAAGGTATTTCCTCAGCAAAAATCAAGGCATTATGTGTTTGCATACCTTCCTTTTAGGGTCATGTGAGACATTTATGGAAAGTACACTCCACATACTTTGTCTGATTGCAGCTTTTGCTTTCTTGTAAAAAATTCAGAGCACAGAAGCATCTTGAAGCACAAAAACATTTAAAAAGTAAATTTCTTAGAGCTGAGGAAAATGGCTTAGTCAATAAAGTGCTTGCTGTGCCATCATGAGGACCTGGCTTCAGATCCCTAGCACCTGAATAAAGAGCCAGCTCTCAGGAGGCACAGAAAGGAGAGCCCCTGGGCCTTGCTGGCCATCATTCAGTTAAGTTGAAGTGGTGACCTTCATGTTGCATGAAAGACACCTGTCTAAAAGAACAAACTATTGAGGATGATGTCTGTCTCTGGTCTCCACATGGTTCCATACACATGGACATACAGACATATACAAGGACACATACACACACATCATTTGAAAAAAAAAGTTCTAGTTTTTGGAAACTTCTGGGGCTAGGCATGGAGTTCAGTTGGTAAAGTACTTGCCTAGCATGTTTGAAGCTATGATTTCAATTCCTAGCACTCAAAAGGTCGCAAAAACAGGTGTATGCTTCTTGCAATGCTGTGAATTGAGCCCAGGATTTCCTGCATGCCAGGCAATCACTTTACTAACTTAGCTGTATTACTAGCCCTCAGTTTTTGTTTTGTTTGTTTGTTTGTTTTTGTCAAGCAGGATGTCACTATGTAGCCCAAGCTTGTTTCAAGCTCCTAAGAGTATGGATTACAGGTATGTGGTACCATGTCTGGGTGAGGATCACAAGTTTGAAGCCAGCTTAGACACTTTAGTAAGACCCAGTTTCACAGGATATAGTGGCACATGCCTTTAATCCCAACACTAGGGAGGCAGAGACAAGAAGATCTCTGATTTTGAGGCCAGCCTGATCTACATAGTGAATTCCAGGACAGCCAGAGCTACATAGTGAGAACTTGTCTTGAAATAACAACTGCTGGGCGTGGTGGTGCATGCCTTTAATCCCAGCACTTGGGAGGCAGAGGCAGGTGGATCTCTGTGAGTTCAGGCCAGCCTGGTCTACAAAGGGAGTTCCAGGACAACCAGGGCTCTGTTTCACAGATAAACCCTGTCTTCAAAACAAAACAAGAACAAAAAATAAATGACAACAAAAAAGACTCTTTGAAGCCGGGCGGTGGTGGCGCACGCCTTTAATCCCAGCACTTGGGAGGCAGAGGCAGGCGGATCTTTGTGAGTTCGAGGCCAGCCTGGTCTACAAAGCGAGTCCAGGACAGCCAGAGATATTCAGAGAAACCCTGTCTCGAAAAACCAAAAAAAAAAAAAGACTCTTTGGTCTCCACACCACACTCTTTTATACTCTCAAGTGTGAAGTTTAATTTATTCTTCATAGTGCATAAATTGTATATTGAGCATAGCTCCCCTTTTCATTTGTTTTTCTGAGACAGGGTCTCATGTAGACCATTTTGAGTCAAACTTGTAATCCTTTTTGCTTTGGCCTCCTTTGTGGTGAGATTATGGGATTATAGGCATACGCTACCACACCTAAATTACTTTTCTTTCCTCCCTTCATTCTTATGACGGGGTCTCATATAGTCCAGACTGGCTTCAAACTCAATATGTAGCTGAGCATGGCATAGAATTTCTGATCTTCTGCCGCTATCTCTTAAGTATTGGAATTTCAGGCATGTGTGCATCACACTTGGTTTATATCAGTGGTTTTCAACCTTCTAATGCTGTGGCCCTTTAATAAAGTTCCTTATGTTGTGATCACCAACCACATTTTTTTTTTTTTTTTTTTTTTTTTTTTTTGGTTTTTCAAGACAGGGTTTTTCTGTGTAACAGCCCTGGCTGTCCTGAACTCACTTTGTAGACCAGGCTGGCTTTGAATTCAGAGATCCCTTTGCTTCTGCCTCCCCAGTGCTGGGATTAAATGTGTGTGCCACCATGCCTGGGCCATAAAGTTATTTTCATTGCTACTTCATAACTAATTTTGCTACTGTTATGAATTGTAATGTAAATATATGTGTTTTCCAACAGTCTTAGGGGGACCCTGTGAGAGAGTCTATAGACCTCTAAAGGAGCTGAGAGCCACTGGTTCATATGGTTCTGGGTACTTGAACCTAGGACTTCATGCATGCTAGGCAAGCACTCTACTAACCAAGCTGCATCTCCAGCTTCCTTCCTTTGTTATTTTAAGTGTATTTTTTTATCTTGTAAGTGAACAAATATTTATTTTTTAATTTTTACTGGATAAATATGTTTACTACAGTGAATTTGTGTTCATGTTAGTGTTGCATGCATGTCAAGGTCAGAGGTTTGATACCAGGCGTCTTCCTTGATTGCTGTCTATCTTATCTTCTAAGTTTTTGTTTATTATTATTAGAGTGTGGGAGGGTATGCATTCATGTGTGCTGGGACACATGTGGAGGTCAGAGGACAACTTTGTGGAGTCAATTCTTTCTGTCTACCTTTACATGGATTTGGGGATCAAACTCAGTTTGCCAGGCTTATGTATCAAGTGTCTTTTTCTGCAGAGCCAGCTCACTGTCCTCTGCATTGTTGCTTTTTTTTTCTTTTTGAGACAGTCTTTCTCACTGAACCTGGAGTTCTTTAATTGTGCTAGATTGGCTGGCCAGCAAGCACCTTGCCAGGCTAGGGATTACAGTTATGCTGCTGTACCAGGTTTTATGTAGGTGGTAGGGATCTGAACTCAGGTCTTCTTACATGGTGAACACTTTGTCAATGGAGCTATTCCTTTAGCCTTATACAGTGAAATTTTTGACTGGCCACTGTTTTTAAATCATTTCATAGAATTTGATTAGCTGGGCTGGAGAGATGGCTCAGCGGTTAAGAGCACTGCCTAGTGCTCTTCCAAAGGTCCTGAGTTCAATTCCCAGCAACCACATGGTGGCTCACAACCATCCACAATGTGATCCGGTGCCCTCTTCTGGAATGCAGGTGTACATGCAGATAGAGCACACATATGCATAAAATAAATAAAATAAATCTTTAAAAAAAAAGAATTTGATTAGTTAATCTTTGTGTACACACCCACACACACCTACACCCATACACACCTACACCCACATACCCACACCCTTTGAGATAGGTTTTTACTCTATACCCAAGGCTGACTTCAGACTTACTATGTAGCCCAGGTTGGCCTCAATCTCATGGCTATCCTCCAGCTTCAGCCTCCAAAGTGCCAGGATTATAGGTGGAAGCCATCATGCTTGGCTTCATTGTCAATATTTTTTAAAAAGCAAAAAACAGCTCTTCAGGACTGGAGAGATGACTTGGCAGTTAAGAGCATGTGTTTCTCTTATAGAAAACCTGGATTCAGTTCTCAGTACCCACACGATTGTTTAGAACTATTGAAACATCAGCCAGGGTATCTGATGACCTTTTCTGGCTTTAGTGGTCACTACAAGCACACATGGTACATGTACATACATGCAGACCAACACATACACATAAGTAAAAAAAAATCTTTTAAAAATACCATTTTTGCACTTATTTATTTAGTGTGTATATGCATGTTCGTGCCATGGCATGTGTGTGGAAGAGAGACTTGTAGGCTCTTTACAAAAAAACAAAAAACGGGTTCTGGGGCTCCAACTTAAGTCCTTCTGCTTGTATGGCTAGAACTTCACCTACTGAGCTATCTCCCCAGCCCCTAGAAACATTAGTATTTTTCTTTTAGTGGCCTACCTTTGTATTTAACCTCCTCCTAATGTGTTTATTTTTCTGTTTATCTTTGTGTGAGACAGGAATTACTTTAGCCAGCGTAGTCAAAGAAAGAATGATAAGCAACAGTGGAGTTCTGTGTACACTTATAGCCCTTCCTTACTGAAGAACTGGTAATAAGGTAGCACGCTTTCTGTGACCATGAGAATAGTCCATGCTTCTGCTTTCCTCTTTCCTCTGAGCTACTGATCACCCTTTATTCCTGTGGTCTCTTGCTGCAAAGGCTTTCCTGGGCGAATTTATATTCACTGCATTTGTAAATACTGAATTTGCATTTAGTGTGGAATCTTTTTTGCATAATTCACCCATTTTTAGTGTACAGTTCAGTATTTTTAGTATTTCTATACAGTTATACAAATATTATCATAAGTCTAATTCTAAAACAGATATTCACCCAAAAAGCTCTTGTGGGGCGTGATGCTAGATGCCTGGAGTTGGGCAATATAAAGAGGGAGGATGAGAAGGTCAAGGTCATCATCCTCACCTACATAGCAGGTGTGAGGCCAGTCTTCCTGAGAGGAAACCCTGTTTCAAAAAAAAAAAAAAAAAACTAAAGAAAAGACACAAACTTACTAGCCATCATTCCATTTCTATGGATTTGCCTATTCTAGATATTTTACATAAATGAAGTTATACAATATGAGATCTTTTGTGAATGACTGATTTAACATACTGCTTTTAGGTTCATCTATGTTGTAGCATATATTAATATTTACTCCATATCTTATGGTTAGACATTCCATTGTATATCTGTGACATTTTGTTCATTCATGTCGTAATGTACATTTGAGTTGTTTCTCCCTTTTGGTTATTATGAATGCTCCTATGAACATTGTAGTAAAAATATTTTGTATGGACATATTTTGAATTATTGTGGTTGCATATGTGGAATGGAATAATAGTTGGGCCATATGTTAACATCATGTTTGACTTTATGAGGAACTGACAGACTTTTCTAAAGTGGCTGGCTATACCATTTACGTTTCCACCAGCAATATGTAAGGATTGTATTAACACTGCATCCTTAAAACATGTGTTATCATGTAATGTTATATGTAATTATAGCTGTCTTCATTGGCATAGAATAGTATCTGTTATGATTTTGGTTTATATTCCCCAATGACTAGTGGTTTATTGGCTTTTTAGTCAATTTTATACTACTTTGGAGAAATGTTTATTCATCCCTTTTATTCATTTAAAAAGCTTGATTGTTACTGAGTTGTATTCTTTTTATGTACAGATGAAATTAAGTACATTCAGGGTGATAATAGACTTTTTTTTTTTTACAGATATAGACACTCTTAAGTATCCCGCATGCATTTCTTTATAAGATAAATGATTTGTAAAGAAAAAAGTTCATTCATTGGGTTATCTTCGGACTTGTTTTTTTTTCCTATTTTATATTTTGTATTTTTACTTTCTTGGTGGTGTTCCCCACCCCCAGGATCTAATAACAAGACTTTAATTACTTGGTTACTTCTCCTGTGATCATATTCATATATAAATCTTGACAGGGTAACACAGTAACACATATAAATCTTAACAGGATAACATAAACATAAAAATAAGAGCTCTAAACTGGGCAAAGTGGTGCATACTTTTAATCCCAGCACTTGGGAGACAGAGGCAGGTGCATTTCTGTGAGTTTTAGGCCAGCCTAGTCTACATAGTGAGTTCCAGGACTACACAGAGAGACCTTTTCTGAACAAACAAAACACAACTCCAAAAAAAAATCCAGCTCCACGTATTGCACAGATCAGTGCAATTCATTTGGCTTTTCCAGCCTTTCAACATGTAATGAAGATACCCACTAGTTTGCAGAAAATAAACAACGTTCCATACTCTAACATCGTATAAGCCTATTAATAAGATCTTTAACTTAATACTCAAGACAAATATCTGGCTTAGAGTCCACCTTTATTTAGTATGAAAAGAGGCTCAGAGCTGAGGCTTCTTACTGCTATACAAGGTGGTCCATGCTGTTTCAGGCTGCCTGCTTGAGGCTAGACTCCTGTGAGGTCCACACAGTTGGGGATAGACCTTTGATGGTATGCAGGAACCTTCTGAATGCCCAGGGGAAGGTTCCCCCAGCTCAGCCTGGACCTTGATGCCTTCTTCCTCCATCCTGGCCATGCTGTTGTCAGGGTTATCCTCATGAAGGCCTCAAGCTTGTGGATCTTGTTGTAGACATACATCATCTCAGCAATTTTGAGTGAATATAACACACTGCCTCCCTGACCACGTGGGAAAAGCCTCCGTGAATCATGTCCAGCATGCTGGTGAACTCGTCCAACCAGGCAAGCGCGGGTCTTCCATCCTGACATTCAGGGCCTCCACCTTGGAACTTGGGGCTCAGTCTGGCAGGCAAGCAGGCCATGATATTGCAGTACCAGCATGTTGTAGCCCCATATTTCCTTGGATCCTCAGAGCTCTCCCACAGTCCATTGCACCTGACTTTCTGCTGTGGCTCTGTGACATATGGCCATATCCCCAACTCCACATGGTTCCCAGCAGCCTGGCCAATAGACTGGTAGTGAACCCACTGCCCTCTGCTGACCCTCCATGACCTGCTTCAGCAGCTTGGTTTCCACTGGTAGAATTTTTCACAGCATAGACATTTCAAATTTGAATCCTAATTAATTTTTTCTTTTGTTGCTTTTATTTTTAGTGCCATATCTTACAAACTATTACCCTATTCAAAGTCACAAAGATTTATACTTATTTTAAGTTTTGTGTACTTATTTCTTATTTCTCTTTTTTTGTGTGTACTTAGTTCTTAATCCATTTTGTTTGTGTGTGCATGTGTCCATGTGCATGACATTTAGGTTTTATATTGTATATTGGCTGATATAAATTCTTTAGTTCACATTTTCTTTCATTGAGGCTTTTAAAATACTGACTTTATTTTTCTTTGTATTTTAAGCTTTGAAAAAGCTTATGGTGGTCCTTTTTTTAAGCTATTAGTTCTTTTGTGCCCGGAAATCTTTATAATTTTATCATTAAATCAAAAAGTATTTAGTGGACTATATTTTAGAGTTGAATGTTGTATATCTACCCTAGATGTCTTGATGAGTCCTGAAATGTGTAGATCAACGTATTTCAGCTATCTGTTACTGGAAGAAAATTTTCTTTTTCCTTCTGTAAGGTTGCAGATCAAACCCAGGGTACATGCTAGGTGAGTGATCCACCACTGATCTATGTCACCTGCCCTTGGTTTTCTCATATTGTGGTTTTAAATATTAGTCTAGTTCTGTATTTGAGTTGTCTCTTTTTTCTCTTTTTGTTTGGAATTATAAGAGATGGCCTTGCTATGTAGTCCTGGCTGGTCTCAAACTTGGAGCAATTCTCCTACCTCTGCTTCCTGAGTGCCGGTATTACACACACAGTACCACACCTGGCTCTTTTCTTGTTCAGGGACTTTAATCATGCAAATATTTCTTTACTTTTCTTCTGTTTCTATAACTTCCCAACTTTGGCTCCCTCTTATGCTCCTCTCAATGTTGTTTTTATTTTTTTCTATTCTTTTACTTTAATATCTTTTTTGATGTACCTGATTACTACATTTCACTTGAATTTATTCTCTCTTGAGTATCTTGTAATTTTCACTTTTGAAAAACTAAACTTAAAAAAAAGACTCAAAAAAACCCAAAAAAGAAAAAAAAAAACTAAACTTTTTGTTCCCCCATGCACACCTGAGTTCAGTTAGCTTTTTAATTTCTTATACTTCTGTTTTGTTTTTGTATGATTTTTGTTTTCTTTTTTAGTTTGTTCAATATGGGGATTTATCACCTAGTCTGTGCTCAAATAACCTTCCTTCCTCTGCCTCCAGTTCTGGGACTATAGGTGTATGTAACTGTGATTTGGGAATTCAAGGTGGTTTTTAAAATAGTCTCATGTTTTTAAGATTTGTTTATTTTATGTATAAAAGTGTTCTATCTGCATGTATCTGCATGCCAGAAGAGGGCATCAGATTATATTATAGATGGTTATTAGCCACCATGTGGTTGCTGAAAATTGAACTCAGGGCCTCTGAAGAGCAACCAGTGCTCTTAACAGCTAAGCCATCTCTCCAGCCCAGTCTCATGGTTTTTTGTTTGTTTGTTTTGTTTTGTTTTTTTGAGACAGGGTTTTTCTGTGTAACAGAGCCCTGGCTGTCTTGGATTCACTTTGTAGACCAGGCTGGCCTCAAACTCACAGAAATCCACCTGCCTCTGCCTCTGCCTCCCGAGTGCTGAAGTCTAATGTTTTTAATACACAACATTTAATTCTCTTTTGAGTATAGATTTGTAGTTTCCTTCTGCTTCATGGTTTTTGGAGAAGAATTTTCTTCAGGTGAGAAATTTTCTTTTTTTTACTTGTTAACAAATAGCCGCTGGTCTGTGTTAATTTTAAAAATAAAACTCAAGACTATAAAGTAATTTTTCAATTTTATTTCCTGAGTTCTTAATAGGGTTGAGTATTTTTTTCATTTGTTTGTTGGATATTGCAATTCCTGTTCATGGAAAAGTAAAGACATTTAGTGAGGTAGAGCAGGATGTATGAGGAACAGATTTGGAAGATAGTCAGGACTTTGCTATACTGAAAATACCCAGTAGGTTACTGCTTATGCAAGACTACAGTCTAGAGAATAGGTGAAGGCTGGAGACAGAATTTTTTAGATTGGTAGTTTATAGTAAGTATAAAATCATGAACCTGAATGCTGGGGAGAGAGTATAAATAATGAGAAGTCCAAGGATTGAAGTGATAATAAGAAAAATGAGCTCACTCTAAAGTATCAGGTTGCTAAGAGGGGGAATAAAGTAAAAGTAAAGGAGGAGTAGCAGGAAATTTTACTACTAGATTTGGTAGATAAGCTTCATTAGGGATTTTGGCTAGAACAGTTTGATACAGCTAGAGGTGGGTATGGAAAACAAGCTTGATAATAGTACTAGCAAGAATGGGAGGAGAAAAACCAGATAATGACCACGGCATATAGACATCTCTTTTTTTTTCTGCTCTGTGTGTGTGTGTGTGTGTGTGTCTGTATTTTGTAATTAATCATTTTCCCCCTTCCCTTTCTTCTCCCTAAGTCCTTCCATGTACCCTGCTTGCTCTCTCAAATTCATGGCCTCTTTTTCTTTAATTGCTATTGTATATATACATATATATTCCTAAACACATAGCTATAATTTGCCTACAAGGCCATACGGTTCCAGAGAGATGGGAAAATTATGCAGGTTTATGAGAAGGAGCTGATGAAAAGGGGGAGGGATTTTATAGGAGAAAGGGAGTTGCTACAGTCTGGTCCTTCAGCTGAATAAAGGTGTGTCCTGCTAAGGTTGGCCTCTTTTAGCATCAGTGTTCTCTTCAGCATCCTAGGAGTGAATGACGCTGCCATCTGGGTGTTTATGTTCAGAAGTAGACAGATGAGTCACTGCTTCTGGGCCTTTCTTTATGTATTACCCCAAAGCAGCAATATAATTGTATCGACTGTTTCTGACATCTCAGTCAATAACCATATTGGTTTTAATCTGTCATTTTGATTTATTTTAAAGCTTTTGTCCTTTTGATTAACATTGCTGGTAAAAGAAAGGAAATTTAAATAGGATGAACAAACTTTTTTGTAAAGGCCAGATAGTAAATATTTTATAGTTTGTATGCTATATATGCATCTCTATTGCTCCCCCTTTTTTTGGGGGGGTAGGGGTTTTGAGACAGGGTTTTCAGTGTAGCCCTGGCTGTCCTGGAATTTACAGAGATCCCACTGCCTCTGCTTCCCTAGTGCTGGGGTTAAAGGCGTGCACTACCATACCTAGCAATTACAGAGAGCTGTGAACTGCCATGTAGGTGCTGGCATATGAACTTGGGTCCTTTGGAAGAACAGCCAGTGCTCTTAATCACTGAGTCATCTCTCCAGCCCTGCCACATCTTTCAACAATAACAATTCCTCATTTTTGTGGTTCTTTTAATACCAGGGTTAGGATGTAGCAATCTCTGTTAATCAGCCTTCCAGGTTTAAAACACCAAAATTTGAAAGTCTCCACTCCAAGCTATATACTTCTGTGGAATTGCTGAGCTTTTGGATATGTGCATGTTCAGTATTTTGGGATTCTACCAGTGTATAAGGGTTCCTCTTGTGCTGTACATTTGCCTGCTCTCTAAAATAATGACTTCACTTTTTTAATTTAATGGGTGTGAAATAGTTGTATTTTTATTTGTATTTCCCAAGTACTAATTCATCTCATGCATTGATAGTTTACTTGAGTTTTGGTTTTGGGATATCCAATTTAGAGACTTTTCCTATTTAAATTAATACTACCATGTACATAAATAAAATGTATTGAAGTAATTACTGAAAAAAAACCAGGATCTCCAAAGACAAAGAAATTCGGAATTTAGAAAATTCAAGGAAGAACACCAAAGGAAATAATGGTCAAACAATTGAGAAAAGCACAGGGAAACTGAAGCAAGGGCATTGAAACAGGAGGACCAACATTAGAGGACCTGATTTGAGAAAACAGGAAGTTTGATATGGACTACTAGGGTAAGTAGAAGAAAAGAGACACCTGAAGTTAAGAAAAAGTTTGTGTGTGTGTGTGTGTGTGTGTCATATTTAATTATTTGTTTGTTTTTGAGGCAGGGTTTCTCTGTAAAACAACCTTACTCTCTTGGAACTCACTTTGTTGACCATGCTGGCCTGTAACTCATAGAGATCTGCCTGTCTCCGCCTCCTAGTGCTGGGATTAAAGCTTTGCACTGGCTTAATTTAATCTTTACTAACAGTGAAGCATTTGGAATAATTTGGCTTGAGTTTTACTTTGCTTTGCTTTACTTATTATGAATATACATTATTGTTTTCCCCTTTAAATTATTATTTTTATTTTATGTGTATGTATGTCTGCATGGATGGTTGTATGCCACATGCATGCCTAGATGCCAGAAGGGGGGGGGTGTGTGTTCCCCTGGAACTGGAGTTACAGGTGGGAATCAAACTAGGATCTTCTGCAAAAGCAGACAGAGGTCTTTACTACTGAGTCATAGTGCCGCTGCACGTGTTGGGGACACTTAAGTTATTTCTTTGCTGGGCTAAGGCAGAAGCAGACAGGTATATTCTGAGGCCCACAAGCCAGCCCCACCCAATCCCCAGGTTCCCCCTAACCCCGCAAAAACAAAAACAAAAACAAAGTAGGAAAAGAAGCAGGAAAGAGCCCACAAACGAAACTGAAGGTTGGAAGAGAAGGTGAATCTGACAGGCAGGAGAGACCAACTGCCATAACCTTTGCTGTTTGGGAGCCCTTTACTTATTTGTTCTCTTTTCTTTTTCCCCCATTCTTTCCTTTTCTTGGGGGGGGGGGGTGCATCCCTGAAAAGTCAAATCTCCAGAAAGAAGGGTAAGGCTTGATTTTGATTTCCTGTTTTCTTTCCTCTTTCACATTCCCTTTCTGCCGTTTATTTTTCCTCCCAATTCAGGGTGTTCCCTCTTCTCCTTGGTGGCCACTGTCACACGGTTTCAGCATCTGGGTGGTAGTGAAGTGATGGTAGCAGTAATGGAGGCAGCGAATATTTTGTAGTAGTGTTTGTGCCTGTGCAGTGCTCTGCGTGGCATTTATAGTTGAGTCCAAGTGAGTAACAGAAGCTGTGCTGCCTGGTCTGCCTCCTCTTCCCCTCTCCTGAGCCTATGGTGGTTTGGGAAATTTAAGGTTTCTCACTGCAGAAGAGTCACATAACCAGTCCAGCTGCAGGGTTCCCAGAATTAAATTTTGCTTGTATTTAAGCTAGTTTAATACTATGTCAAAGACAAGTGCTTGGGTGGGCAGAGGGAAGAGTAACCAGTTCTATATTTAATTTTCTTTTAGCATTTATTAATTCAAGTTATGTCTCCATTACAGCCCCCTTCCTCCACCCTCCCCATCTCACCCTCCCACCCTCCTACCCTCTACGCCCTCTCCCACCTATTCCTACTCCTCTGGTGTGGGGTGCTTCCATGTATCAGCCCACCTCAGTTCATCAGTCACATGAGGGCTAAGACTTCCTCTTGCACAGGGGGCATACATGGTACCTCTACTAGGGTGGAGAGTCCCACTAACAGGTAACCAAGTCCATATTCCTTTGTGTCTATTGATTGTAGGATGGTTATCCATATGGCTAAAATCCAGTTGTAAGTGAATAGATGCCATGTGTATCTTTCTGAGTCTGAGTTAGCTCACTCATGAGGAGCTTTGCTAATTCCATCCATTTGGTGGCAAATTGCATGATTTCCTTGTTTCTGATAGCTGAGTAGTATTCCATTGTGTAAATGTACCACAGGTTTTTTATCCATTCTTTGGTTGAAGGACATCTTGATTGTTTTTAGTTTCTAGTTATTACAAATAAAGCTGCTATGAACATAGTTGAGGAGATATCCTTGTGATCTCGTCTATATTTTTAATTTAATTCTGATTATTTTAGACAAGGTCTCATTTTGTACATTCAGGCTAGCCTTGAATGCACTATTTACAACAGGCTGACCCTGAACTCAAGAGCAATCCTCCTGCCTCTGACTTCCGAGTGCTGGGATTAAAGGCATGTGCCACCAGAGTAGGCCCATTTTTTAATTTTTACTTTGCCATTTGATTTTGAGACTGTCTAGCTAGCCCTGACTGGCCAGGAACTCCTTTGTAAACCAGGCTGGCCTCAAACTCACAGAGAAATGCCTGCCCCAGCCTCCTAAGTGCTTTGATTAAAGATCTGTGCTGCTGTGTCTGGCCACTATTACATGTTAGAATTACTGATGTTCAAGAAGCTCAGATGAATTCAAGGAATGGAAAGATTCTTTTCCAAGTCAGATACAAAGTCAACCTTGAGGTTTTCCCCCTTTCCTTTCTATAAATACTGAGCACCCTGCTATTTAATTGTCACTAAGACACTAGGAAAACACAGCTGGACAGTATAGACAAGGACCCATTCTACCTTCTAAAGCACTTCCTATGACAGTGGTTCTCAACCTGTGGGTTGCAACCCACAGGGTATCTGATACCCTGCATATCAGATGTTTACATTATGATTCATAACAATACCAAAATTACAGTTATGACGTAGCAACAAAATAATTTTGTGGCTGGAGGGGGCGGTCACCACGACATGAGGAGCTGTATTAAAGGATCACGGCATTAGGAAGGTTGGGAACCACTGCTCTATGAGAAAGCAGAGAAGACAGAGAGTAAATGTCAGAAAAGAATTAAATCACTCAATGAGAAGACCTAGAATAAAATGAAGAGATGGTAAAATGATGTTTGAGATTGACCTCTGGCCTTCACATATGTACACGTATGTAGTACATATTCTTTAAGCCAGATCTTCTAAAGATTACCAAGACTAGATTAATATCTTAAAACATTGCTGGTTTTCATACCTGGGTTTTATTTTGTACTGCTGCAGTGAAATTTTTATTTATTTTTTATGTGTATAGATGTCTTGCCTATGTGTGTGTCTATGTACCACTTGTGTGCAGTGTTGGATGAAAGCAGAAGAGGGTATCTGATCCCCTAGAACTAGAGTTGCAGACAATTGAGAGCATCCATGTGGGTATTGGGAATTGAACCCGGCTCCCATTGAAGGAGCAGAATCTTAATGACTAAGCTATCTCTCCAGCCCCTGACCTTGAGAACTTTAGCAATCTTGAATTATACACATACTATATTTAAAATTTACCCTCCAGAAAACTTTTTCCTTTTTCTCAGTTATATTTATTTCATTGGATAGTACATTAATAATGTCAAAAATCTTTGTCAGTTATATATATTAAAGGGATACCTTTGCAGAACCCTAGGTCTCTGAGCTTGAACATGAAACTTTTTTCCATCAGTACGGATTTTCCTTGCAGTACATTCTGAAGTTCTCATGAAGAAAACTGAACCCTACCCATCCATACCTCTGTCCATTATTGTGAAAAAGTACAGTGCACTTTAGTGTATGGCCAAAATCGACTCAATTGACACCATGGTTCAAGGACTTTTCTGAGAAAAGTAAGAAACTAACCACCCTTCATATACAGTACTATAGTTCTTCTCACCACCAAGCCGTGTATAGACTGAAAGATTCTGACCTAGAATCACCTCCCTAGAAAGCCTTTTCTAAAGTATCTTGGACTTTTTGTGACATTCTGAAGCTTTTTGGTTTAGTCTTTCACTTTTACTTTTCTCTTTTGGAAAAAAAAAAAACTCATATTCTTTTGTTGTTTGTTTTTTTAGTGTAGGACAAACTCTTTACTGTATAAAATCTTTTTTGTTGTTTTTGTTTTTTCAAGACAGTGTCTCACTATGTAATTCTGGCTGTCCTGGGATTCAGTCTGTAGACCAGGCTAGCCTTGAATTCTGTCTCTGCCTCCCGAGAGCTGAGAATAAAGTTGTACATGATTATGCTTGCTATAAAATCTTTTCTTATCCCAAAATATTGTTTATTTTGTGTGTGCATCTTTGTGTACATAGGTACACATGCACACTTGTACATGTGGAGGTCAGAGGACAGCCAGTTATTTTACCTTATATTTTGTGACAGGGTTTCTCACTGAATTTCGAGATTGTCATTTAAGCTAGACTGGTCAGCATGCCCCTGAGATCTTTCTGTCTCTTGTTCCCATTGCTGAGATTACAGACTTCCACAGCCAGACCTGACTTTTACACAAGTACTGGAGATTTTGATTTCAAGTCTTCTGACTGCTAAGCAAACATTTTAGTTATTACTCCCCAGCTTCATTTGTTTTTGAGGTGGTTTCTCACTGGCCTGGACTGTGCCAAGTAGGGTAGCAACCTGACTCTTTCTATTTCCTTGGCACTGGGATTACAAATGCATACCATGGAGCTATATTCTCAACCCCTTTCTATGTTTTCTTACCAAAAGTACATGCTCATGACTGTGTTCAGATCTCTGTTTCTCACTTACCAGTTCCCTTCTGTGTTGTTTTCTTTCTAAATTTAGCAAAATACTCAGTAATGAATATCTAGTCATCAGAGCAACACAATACGTTTGCCAGATTACTAAAAAAAAAAAAAAAAAAGAGTTGAATTCAAATTATCTTTATGATATAATGAAGGAAACTAAGATTATTTGTCCACACATTGTTAAACCACAGGATTCTTACCTGCTGCAAGTCTTAGATTTGATTTTAAAAATTAAAAAGTTTCTTTACATGGTTTTATTTTAAACTTAGTCTCATGTTAGTCTGAGTTATAGAATGTTAACATTTCAGGAATAGTTGGCCAAGATATCAAAGCTTTAAAATGACCTTGAATAACAAAATCGTCTTAGTACAAGCAAGAAAGACAGAAGGAAGAGAAAATACAGAGTCAACAGTCTTTCTGTTACCCCTGTTATTTCAGCCTAAGAGGCACCTGATCCCCTAAAGTACTATGGGAAATGACCAGTGCTTTAGAAAAAGAACCAGTGGTGTAGGCTACCCAGAATTGCTCTTGAATCTAGTCTACCTTACATTTTATTTTACCAGACAGCTAGCTAGGAGTAACCTATAACCTTTAGGTCTGGGAAGATAGTAAGGGGAGTCTGACTTCAAGGCCCCTCATTTCCTTAACCCGTGATAGACCAGTACCTGTTCTGAGCAAGTCTGTCTTAAGTAAGGTGCAGAGGTCTGAGGGAGTGATAGTTGGATAATTTGTAGGAGGGCTTTCAGGTTATCTCCCTTGGTCTTTGGGTTACTTCGAGGGATATATAGTGTATGCACTGGAATTATATTACTTATAATTCCAGTGGCCTCCTGTGAGGATGAGTAGACCATAGGCAATGTCTTGGGATCCAATTTACAACCCTTACAGTGGTCAAAGTTATCCCATAATGTTATAAACTTTTATCGGTTTGCTTATGTTCCAGTGAAAGATCTGGTTAGGAGATTAAAAGAAATTAGACTGTTATTCAACATCTGCCTTTGAGTAGGGCATCCCTCCATACCGGCGAGCTGCTGATTGAGCTGCTCTCACCACATGCTCCAATCCTAATGTGTATAACTATCTTTGCTGTGTCCCTTATCTCGGGAAGCTAGCAGACTTAGACACCCTAACCATGTGCTCTTTGCTCTAACTGGAATGAGGCCCCTGTAGGAGTCAGGCCTTTTTTGAGTTGTCCTCTGTACTTTTTGTGGCTTATGATTAGAAAAGCAGGACTGGAGTATATTTCCTAAAATTATTATGCATCCTGTTAATACTGTACCCCTTTATAATTTCTAGCTAAGGGACCTAAGGAATATAGCCAAGTGTGAAGGTGCCCACCTTGAGGGGGCTTGAGTGAGTGGGGCAGTTTGAAAGCCAAGCCTTGCGAAAGTCTTTGATATCCTACACTGTAGAGTCTGTCCATATTGAACTAAGCTGCAAAGATTTCCCTCTTGATGTAGATGGTGATCACAAAATGACATTAGATGTCTGACTAAACATGAGGAAGGGAAAGAAAACCCAACTAGGTTCCTCGGCCCAGTCTAGGAATGGCTTAAAGGAAATCCCCTAACAATTCCACCTACCTATGTAAAATCTCAGAATTTTACAAGAAGTCTTGGCAAGTGGCTGAGTGCCTGACAAATTCCTATGTCTCCATCACCAGTCAAAGAAGTGCAATAACAGTTCTGGTCGGTGGTGGAAACCAAAAAGGACTTAGGGTTGTAGGTAACGACAGAGATGGTAGGCAGGAAGAATACAAGCTGTAAGTGAAAGGTTATAAGGCAGTATGTGGGGAGGAGACTGTGCTGTGGATCTTAAGATTTGCTGATTACTTAGGGTAAAGTGCTTGCTTATTAGGACTTGAGTTCAGATCCTCAGCCATCTACATAAAAGTCAGGCATAACGATAAAATTTGGGAAACTGGAAATGGCGGGAAGAGAACCTAGACCTGGATTCCAGTCAGTCTAGCTGCAAAGGAGGTACCCTCTAGTGCGCTAAGAGTCCTGGCTATTGAAAGTAGTAGAGAAAGACACCTGAAGCCAGCCCCTTACTCATCCGCCCAAGAAAAACCATAAGCAAGTGTGCCTTTACGCCCATGCACACAAAAACGAAATTGGTTTTCAAGTCCATGCTGACCAACGAGGTGAAATACCCACCGTGTTACTCCAGAACTGCTTCACCTCAACAGGGGCCTTTATTGGGGAGGAGAGAAGAATGCCTTGGGATATGGTGTAGGGTGAGGGGGTGTGTATCAGTCTCTCAAGGACATGTCCTTCTAGGAAAGCTCTTTCACTCAAGAATGAATTTGTACCCAAGTTATACATTAACTACTGGGTAGGCCTCTGACCAGAAAACAAAAGAGTAAAGAAAGCCCTGCAAACCAGAAAAGGTGAGCACACAAGTAGTGGTGACAGTTGAGAGTGGAAGTCTCAGTACCTCCACTACTCAGATGAAGCTACCTTGAAAATGCTGCAGAAAGAGAATTCCAGAACAAGTTGAAGGATAGTACATGCTTTACATTTAAGCATAAAATCTTCACAGGGGTAGGGTTTTCACAGCTGCAGATATGTTGTCACACTGGGGTAGTTTTTCCTGTTTTTTTGTTTTGAGTGTATGCTGTATTTTTTAGTATTGGTGTGACAGCAAAACTAGATGCACATATCTCAGAAGAAAGTGGCCTAAGATTATAAAACAAAAAGAAATCTAAAAATATACAAACATACTCGGTGTGTTTAATCCTAGCACTCAGGAGGTAGAGGCAAGCTGATCTAAGTTCAGTGACAACCTGGTTTACATAGTGAGTTCTAGGACAGTCAGGGCTGTATATTGAGACCATGTTTTTGAAAATAAGAATGGAAGGAAACCGAAAAGGGGAGAATCTGAACACGAACCTGGCAGCAAGCCAGTAAGCAGCAATTTCTCAATGGTCTCTGCTTCTTTTCTGCTTCCAGGTTCTTGCTCCAGCTCCTGCTCTGGTTTCCCTAAGTGGACTGTAACCTGTAAGGTTGTTTGTTTGCTTCTTTTTGTTTTGTTTTTGTTTTTTTTTTTGGTTTTTCGAGACAGGGTTTCTCTGTGTAGCCTTGGCTATCCTGGAACTCACTCTGTAGACAAGGCTGGCCTTGAATTCACAGATCTGCCTGCCTCTGTCTCCTGGGTGCTGGGATTAAAGGCATACAGCACCAGGCCTGGCCATTACAGTTTCGAACTGCCATGTGGGTCCTTTGGAAGAGCAGCCAGGGCTTTTAACCACTGAGTCATCTCTCCAGCCCAGTAACCTGTAAGTTTAAATAAATTCTTCCCTCTCTAAGTTGCTTTTGGTCAGTGTTTTATCATAGCAACAGAGAAGCAAAGTAGAACATTTTTTTTTTAATTTTATTTGAGACAGAGATTTGCCTGCCTCTACCTCCTGTCATTTTTTTAAAATTTGAAAACATTTTGATATATGATCACTATTGAAATATATTAATGCAATGTTTTACATTATTTTATTGGGCCAAGTCTTTGAGAGCTGATGTGTGTTTTATATTTATAGCACATCTCAAAATGGTCTAACCATGTAACCATGTCTTTTACTTTTTTTTTTGAAGTAGAGTCTTACAACAACCCAAGTTGGCCTTAAATTTGGTATGTAGCCCAAGGTGGCTTCAAACTCATGATCCCTCTTGTCTCAGCTTCCCAAGTTGGGGTTATGCTATTAAGTACAGCTATGTTTTTACGTTTTAAGGTGTTGTTTTTTGTTTGTTTGTATGTGTGTATTTATTTATTTGTTCTTTTTTCAAGACAGAGTTCCTCTGTGTATCCCTGGCTATCCTGGAATTCACTCTGTAGACCAAGCTGGCCTTGAACTCACAGATATCTGCCTGCCTCTGCCTGCCAAGTGCTGGGATTAAAGGAGTGCGCCACCACTGCACAACCTTAGGGATTGTTTTAATAAAACAGAAGGAATAGACTTGATTCAGACCTTATGTTATAGAATGTGTAAAATGGCTTTAAAAAGTATAGTCTTTTACAGAAAACATTTGCTGATCCTTGATTTAATTCATTTTATCTTTGTTTTAATAAGATGGGTGCTCTTATCAAATAGACTGGGAAATAGATGCACAGAATTAAATTAAGCAGCTTTCTCTTGGCCACCACCAGGTTTTAGAGCATATTGTGGACTTTCTAAAAAAACAAACTTGCTAATACTGTATTTCTTTGCAGTGTAAAAAGTGGATCAGTTTGCTCATACACTAAAGGATGGCACAGTCACGATCCAGATCCCCCAGGTGGAAACAAAGGTGAGGAATTCCATGCTTCATAAGTAGTTAACTTGGGTTTACGTATCACCGTCACTGCTCACACTTTCATTTTAATAAGCTCACAGAACCTGGCTGCTCACAGTAGACAATTGATCGTGGTAGAGGTAGTATTTCCAGATTTGGGGAACTGATGAATTTGTTTCGTTGGGACCGGCAGCTAGAATCACATTATAATAAAAAGGGATGCAGTGACCACAAGCAGAATGAGAATGTCTTTTTGAGAAGGTTACATTTTTTTAAGCTAGCAAGCTCTTTAGTGTATGTTTTGTTTAATTTTTCATAATATGTTTCAAGAAATTTAGTCAGAAAATATAGTGTTTCCTATCTTGGCATACTAGTGGTTTTGAATAATAGCTCAATTGTAGTTCAGTTCTGTTATTTTTTTTTCCTCTGGTAGGTAGTATCAGTACTATAGTGCACAAAATTAGATTGGAATAGTTCAACCAGTTTATTGTACATCAGGTACTGCCAAGTTCTGGGACTACAAGGGCAAGTATGCCATCTTCCATGGCCTCAACAAGCACACAGACTGTCTGGGGAGAGTAATACAGTAAGCACCTCTGATACAGTAGTGAAGTGTTGTGCTTCTGACTGGGGCAAAGCACTTTGAATCTATAGGGAGAGAATAATTCTGCTTGTAACCAGTAACTTTCCAGACTGTCTTAAAGGACCATTATTACATACATGAAAGATAAACTATGATTTTTATGTTAATATAGCTTGGCCACTGTGCTTGTTCCCATAATACAGTGAATCATCAATCAGTACTTTAGTTTTCATTTTATAAATGTCTTCATTTTATAAAATCATGTATTTGGGAGAAATTTGGAAAAGAGAAGAGAATGTAAAGACAGAAATGACTATAACAAGGAAGATAATACAAAAGTCGTTTTATTCTTCTTTTAGTGAGGCTCTGGTAATGGGCACAGGGACTCTGCCAAAGCTTAGTGCCTGATTTTCTAGTTCCTTCTCCAGGAATTTTTGTTAAGAACTGTAAAGGGTTTGATACTTTTTCCTATTTGCAAGCCAGTATACTAGTTTGCCACAAGGCATTTCCATGTCAGAAACATTCTTTCTACCTTCCAAAATCCCCTGAGGGCCAATGGTTCTGAGTGACTGCCCATTGGATGATGCACAACAGTCACAGGTTCTGGGCATATGACACAGCTGAGGAACTTGAGTTGCTTGGAGTAAGCATTATCTTATTATCATGGACAGCAAACAAATAAGCCCTGAGAGAGACCTTATATCTATTTCCAAGGCTATTTGGTGGGGAACCAAAGTTATCAATGCCTCCGCTCACAAGGCATGCAAAGCTCTAGAGACTAGAGAACTGTCTCCTAGCAAACCTTTAGGAGAACTGGAAATGTTAACCATTCTAACAACTTTTTCTAGGAGAAGTTAGTACTAGCTCAACATAAGACATGAAACAATGTCAGAGCAGTTTTAAATGTGAATTAAGGGCTAAAGTTAAATCTTGAATATTTCATCCCCTCTGGAAGACCTCTGCCTCTGACTGCCAGGTTCTCTGCTTAGTAATAAAAAGAAATGACTCTTCAGGAATTCCTCAGAGTCTCTAGTTGCTTCCCATGCTGTGATGAGGTATAGCCATCTGAATAAGTAATAATTGCCAATATGTCTAGCTTGGTGACTCTGGAAGACAATATGGCCAAGTCCAGTATAAATGTCCTAATGGGTACCAGAAAAGATTGGTGTTTCCTTTCTTGTGTGGAAGACACAGATTTGCCATTGAAAAGAGATTCATGGTTGCCCCAATTCTTCTTCTTTTTGGGAAGGGGGGTTGAGAGAGTTTTTCTGTGTAATAGACATGACTGTCCTAGACTCATTTTGTATACCAGGCTGACCTTGAACTCACAGAGATCTGCCTGCCTCTGCCTACCAGTGCTGGGATTAAAGGCATGCACTAGCATGCCTGGCAATTACAGACAGCTGTGAACTGCCATGTGAGTACTGGAATTTAAACCCGGGTCCTTGAAGAGCAACCAGTGCTCTTAACTGCTGAGCCATCTCTCCAGCCCCTCCCCAATTCTTTAGAAGGTTCTTAGAGCGGGTAAATTCAAAAATTACTAGAGCACACCTTCCTTACTGATTTGGACACATTAAGCCCTAAAGGAGTAGATGAAAAACTGGATAGGTCACATTATTTATTGTGTTTTTTTTTTTTTTTTTTTTGCTTGGTTTTGAGACAGGGTCTCACTGGTTGACCTGATGTTTAGTATATAGACTACACTGGATTCAGAGATCTATCTGCCTGCCTTTGCCTCCCAAGTACCAGAATTAGAGGTGTGAGACACCAGGTCCAGCCCCTTTCTTATCTTTAAGGCTGAAGTAACTTACAACATTTTCCATGAATATGGAGTCTTCTCAGTGGGAATACTAGTCTACCTGCTGGCAATGTCAAGGTACCAGAAAACATAGATACAGAAAAGCTATAATACTGTCCTGTAGAGAGCATTATAGCTTCATAAAAACACACTTTGACCAGAGTTAAGCTATTTGAACAAATATTTCAATTGATATGTAAGGGAGGAGATTTAGGAAAGAAAAGCAGTTTATGCTAGAGGTATTTATGGAGGGATAGGCTTAGTAACCCATTCCTGTATTCCTAGCATACTATAGGTAGAGGCAGAAAGATTGCTTAAGTATAAGGTCAGTCTTGTCAATAGTACCGGTCAGGCCAGCTTGGGTTGTAGAGTGGGACTTGGTTTTGTTTTGAAGAATGTACAGAGGAAAAGTATAGAGAGAGATGTCTTAATGACTCTTTTCTGCCCTACCCATGCTACCTGATAAGCTTCTTTGGTACAGCCTTGAGGGAGAGAACAGTCAGTTGGAAAAACTATGTAAACATTTCTGGGTGTGAGTTTAAATTGTAGCATCATCTTCTTATAATGTAATTTCAGAAGTCAAGTTCAGTTTTCTTTCTTTTTTTTTCTTTTTTGGTTTTTCAAGACAGTTTCTCTGTGTATCCTTGACTGTCCTAGACTCACTCTGTAGACCAGGCTGGCCTTGAACTCACAGAGATCCACCTGTCTCTGCCTCCCTGAGTGCTAGGATTAAAGGCCTGCACCACCATGCCTGGCAAGTTCAGTTTTCTTGACATATTTTTTTCTTACTTTACACATGCTTGTATCTCACTTAGCTATTGACCTGATGTAAGTTTTTCTTGATTGACCCTTTGAAGGGCCAATCTACATCTGCTTCTGCTAGAACTTATCAGTAGTCTCTCAAAAAAGATTCTGCTTTTTACCTGATCTGGTCCTCCTCCAATATGACATGTATATTTAAACCCATTTTGATGTGCTCATTGAATACATTAGTTTGGATGGAAACATTATGGCCTTCAGGCAGGACAAAAGAATCATTAACTCATCTCCCTCATCCCAATATTCAATGCCAAGTATATATATTACAAATTTCTAGATTTACCTCTAGTGAAATAGTAGTGGAATTCTAGGAAAGGTCAGTATTTTAGGTAGGCCACACTAAAACAGTTAATTGTCTTGAAGTGAACTAAACTTCTTTGTGCTTGTTTACATAGGTCATTATCACCACAACCTGGAAAATTTGAATACTACGAGGAAAGATATTTTCATGGGCACTATGTTCCTGAATATAGAAATGATCCAAAAAGAACCTTTACCTGGAGAGAGAATGATGAGAAACATGGACAGAATAAACCAAGGATTCCCCCTCGTGTGAATTCGTATTATCAATCTTATGAAAATAGATCACCTTCCCCACATGTAAAGCCTGTTGAAAAATTTGACACATATAAGCCTCACCAAGAATATTTCCCTGGAAGAGGGGATGATGACAGAAGATCTCAATATATGCCCTTATACTCAGAAAGTGCAACAACCTACACAGAGCACGAGAGGGATTGTTATCCCCCCCAAATGCAAGGAAGGTATATTCCTGATGAGCCCAGAGTTAGAGGAAGTGGGAAGCCACCTCAGATGTCACTGCTAGATTCCTTTAGATTTGAAGACAAGTGGCATGAAGATGACTTGAGACACCAGAGGGTACAAGAAGAAAGCTACCCTCAGTCACCCAGAAGAGGCTCAGAAGACTTTGATACAAGGAACCCTTTCCAGAAGAGGTACAGTAAATCATTAAGCTTTAAGTAAAAAAATGTCTGTTACTTTTATGTTTTATATTATCAGTTTCTTGTCTCAAAAGATAAAATATTCCTTTTTGAGTAGTTGATGTGAATAGCTAGAGTGTGTTATTGTTTATTTCTTTCTTCCTTTTTTTGTTGGTGTTTTGAGACAGGGTTTCTCTGTGTATTCCTGGCTGTCCTAGAACTCTCTCTATGGACTAGGTTGACCTTGAACTCAGAGATATGTCTGCCTTTGCCTGTGGAATGCTATGATTAAACCTCCATGCCCTGCTAAAGTGAGAATGTCTTTAAAATATGCTACTTTTTAAAAAAGTTTATTACTTCAGGTTGCATCTCCATCACAGTGTCTACTTTCCACCCCTCCCAGTCCCACCCTCCCACCCTCTACCCCTATACCTTCCATCCCACTGTTCCGGAGTGGAGTGTCCCTATATATCAGTCCCACGCTCCAGTTCAGCAGTCATATGAGGGCCAAGAGCCTGTTACTTTTTAACTTTCATGTACCTCTATGAGTTGTCTTGAGGTCCTATAGGTTGTTGGGCCATTTTAAGCATTTTAAGGCCAGGCTGTTCAATATTCTAAACATAAGAATTACTTCTGTGTATTGCAAATGTAAATTTCTTTATGTCAACACAGGTATCCTACAAATCATGATTTCAGAAAGTATGACTTCACATCAATAAAACCTAGAGACGCAGCAAGCTATGAAAATAGAGAGCCAGTCAGAATCCCAAAGTGGAAGCCTGAGCATTCTTTTCTACCTTTCCAAGAGAAGAAAGAAGATTGGAGCTTTGAAGCTCAGAGTCACAGATACAGTGAGAGAGAATACCCACAGATAAGTTCAGTAACCAGAGTGTCCTATGACTACCGTCACAAACATCATAAGCTCTCAGATGGTGAGCAGGACTTTCCTGATGGGAGATTTCAGAATTACTTGAAGGAAGAAGACAGAAGATACAGTTCTCTAAATGTTCCTGGAAATAGAAAGTCAGATTGTTTCAATACTTCAAGAGGAAAAGAGACTGAGTATGAGCAAATAAATGGACCTTTTCAGCGCTACAAGAAAGACTGTGTTTCCTATACTAATACAAATATAAAGGAGGCTGATTTGGGGCCCTGCAATGACAAATGGAAGAAGAAAATAAGTAAAGAAGATTGCAGAAAAGAGAATGCCTCCTCTAGTAAACAACTTGATACAAGCCCCAAACATGAAGACAAACGCTATTCGTTTGTCAAGAAGAAATCACTTACTGTTAAAGTAGATGTGAACAAGATAGACACATTTAGGTATAAGCTTTTTAAAGAAATTTAATTAATAGATTTATCCAACTCAATTTTCAGCTTCCAAGATGCAATTGTACTGTTGGTTAGAGTACATTGGGTATTCAAGAGATTACCAGTAATTTCCTCCAAAGTCCTAAAACGAAGATAAATTCTGCAGTTAGTAATAGGTGATGATCTTGTGTCTTTTTGTTCCTACATCTTATCTCTAGATAATTCTTGGGTATACAACATTTCAAGGAATTGTTTCTCTTTATAAAGTTACATGTTTTTGTACTGCCAGTTGTTTGTCTTTTTAAATCCAGGGGTAGGTTAAGGTTAAGGAGAGTTCAGCTTGTATTCTTCTTGTTTGTTTGTTTGTTTTGAGACAGGGTCTCCCTATGTAGCTCTGGCTGTCCTAGAAGTCACTGTGTAGACCAGGCTGGCCTCAAACTCACAGAGATCATTCTGCCTCTGCCTCCCGAGTGTTGGGATTAAAGTTGTACACCACCATAACAGGCCAGCCCCTATTCTTTATGCATCTTCTCAGAGTGTTCCTTGCTTCTTTTGACATTAATAGAATCTTTTAGCAGGAAGGGATCTTAGCAGGTCCTTATTGTATAGAGGAGAAAAGTTAGGTTTGAGATGAAATGGAGCTCAAATCCTTATGTCTTCTTGGGATCCCAGGAGACAGATGACCTGATGTGATTCCTACTGTGATTTCATCATAACTGAGTTTAACTGACTAGATTATTCTTTAAGATAGAGGGAATGGGGCTATAATTATTGTGTTTATGTTTGTGTGTGTGTGTGTGTGTGTGTGCATGATGTGTGAATGTTGTCACACGTGCTGTAGCAGATACGTACAGGTCAGAGAACAATTCTGAGGAGTCGTTTCTCTTCTTCCACTGTGGGTTCGAGGGATGAGGCTTGCGTGGCAGGATCTTTTACCTGCTGAACCATCTTGCTGATTCACAGTTAATTTCTTAATAGATTTAGTTTCCAAACACTATTCTAAGCTTCTCATTACTTACAGTGAGACAGAATTTTTATAGTCGTGTTTTTAGGTTTGATAACAGCTTTTAAAGGATGGTAGTATTTCAGAGTGACTGATTACAGTATTGACAATATTGAAGTAGAAAATAGTCTGGTTATTTTTTGTATATTAGGTAATTTTAATACCTTGTGTGTTTGAAGGAAAAATTAACTTAGAATTGTGATTTGAAAAGAGCTCAGAACAATGTATCTGTATCCTCCAGTCATGGTTTATTAGTTTTATAACATCTAATTAAGTTCCTAAATTATGACAAGATAAATAAGTATCTTTTTAATGTTTAGTTATCTTAATTTTAAAAAATTCCATCCTTAGGAAAATAATTTCAAATTTAATTAAACATTTCAAATTATTTTAGATCTATTTCGAGATACTCTGGAGAGAGACAGATGTCACATGATTTGGTTACTGTTGGCAAAAAAAGTGACAATTTTCATCCAGTATTTCAACATCTTGACTCAACTCAGAATCTTGAAAGCAAACCTACAGAAGAATTTGCTGAGGAAATCATAACAATAATCCATGAAGTTAAAGGTTGGTATGTTTTGCACAAATGTTAAGGATAGCACAAAAACAATATACCAACTTTTCACAAGGTACAAATGTCTTTGACTTTGATGTAGTTTAATTGTAATTAATATTCCATTTTAAGTAGGTCATAAATTGGGAAATCTGTGGAGTACCAGACATACACTCAAACCTAGTTGTTACTTTATTTTCAATATATTTCTGCTTCAAATGTTAGTAGATTTACAAATCATTAGTTAGAAAACGGTCAGACTGCTCCATATGGCAGGCATATTGAAAGCCTAGCAAAGGAGGAAGAAGCAACAAAAACAGGTATAAGTCCCAGACAATGCAGAAGTCTAAGTTATTTTGTAATATTAGCCACCCTCCCCAGGACCTTTTTAGGACTTTGTGCTATAAGCTTGTTCCTGTATGATCAGTGGAAGATCTCCATTCTTTATAACATCAAAGAGTTAATGAGGGCTTTAAAGATTTTCATTAAGTTTTTGCTTTTTTGTGTGTCTATTACTTCAAGTTACATCTCCATCACAGTGCCCTCTCTCCACCCCTCCCGGACCCCCCCACCATCCCCTCTCCCTCCTATCCTACTCCTTCAGAGTGGGGTATCCCTACATATCAGTCCACCACCCCAGTTCAGCAGTCATATGAGGGCCAAGAGCATCCTCATGTACTGGGAGCCTACATGGTAGCACCACTAAGGCAAAGTGTCTCACTATCAGGTAACAAAGTCTATGTTCCTGTTACTTTTGGTGCATTGGTTGCATTATAGTTTTTGCTTTTGATAAGTTTCCATTAATTGGAGAATCAGTGATATAAAACAACTTTTCCTAGTAGTGCTACATAAATTATAGATATTATAAGCAAGAGGTTTTCAAGAATGTCAGTTTTATTTGCTTTAATCTTTACCCTAATGAAACATTTTTAAAATAATGATTGGGGCTGAAAAGATGGCTCAGCAGTTAAGAGTATTGGCTGCTCTTAAAGGGGCCCCAAATTCACTTGCCAGTACCCACATGATTGCTTGTAAACTTCTGTAACTCCAGTTCTAGATCTCTTTTGGGCTCTTTGGGCAGAAGACACACACATACAGGCAAAACACTCATATACATAAAATGCTTTTAAAAAATAATTTCTCTCCTGTCCCTTGAGCGAAGGCATGTATATTCTTTGGACTAGGTAGTTTGAGGCTAAGAGAGGCTCTTCTGAGACTTGGCAAGGCCCTGAGTTTGATCCCCTAAAACTTGAGTTTGTTTATGAATAAAAACTAAAGTATCCAGTTTGTCAGGAACAGTTGACCCTCTCAGCTCCAACCCTTTTTCACCCAAAGAGAGTATAGTGTTCAGAAAAACGGGAGTTTCCCAGAACAGAACTAGTGAATTAGGAGAGAAGGTTGCTTGCATAACATTTTGATGGTTTTACTATTTTCCTTTCTGTACTATTAAGAGCTTGCAGTATAGCTGATTTTAGAATGTCTTTATGAACTAAAGTTAATATATAAGTGGTGTTGGAAGGCACTCTGTGTTATTTAAACATAACATTCAACATTTGTTCAGAGACTATTTTAATTGAATTGTTAGTTGATTAATTTTCACTGTTGAACTGTAGAGTGTCTTCCTAACTTTCTAGGAAGAGTTTGGTCTTACCATAGAGAAGAATGATTGTCATTTTGACAATGTCCCTCTTCTAGACAAGAAAACAAACATGGCAGATAGGAAGAAAAGGTTTGAATTCATAGGTCATGTTTTTTAAAAAATCTTGTTTTGGTTTGGGAAAGCATGTGAGCATTACAAGTTAATATGCAAATAAAGTTTGGGTCCTATTTCTTTTCAAAGGAGAACAATTTGGTTGTATTTTAATGGACCCTTCTTGAGCTTGAGTTTTATGGAATCTTTTAAGGGCAATCAGTTTCACATTGACATGGAATTATTTGTTTCCTTTTCCAGCAAGTAGTTCTGTACCATCTGATGTTACTCTGCATGATCGTTTCTCAAGAATAAAAAACAGACATGATGCAGATTTTGATAAAATAAAATCAAATTCAGATCCAGAATTTCACAGGTATGATTAATTACTGTCTTTCATTGACTTATGAGAATAAACCTCAGAATAGATGACTAAAGGTTGAGTTTTCTCAGCTTGTTTTCCTAAGCTTGGTATAGACTCTAGGAGTCTAATTTGTACATAAAAACAAGAGCGATCTAAGAACTGCTGGAACCAGTACACATTGATGAAGTTGGTTGCATTTAAGTCATTGACTTAACACTGAATGTGTGGGTCTTTGAAAATATTTACCCCCCAACCTTGTTTCTGCTGTGTTTATAGTAATTGCCTACTGAAGGTAACACTGAAAGATGTCAAGCCATTGAAATCAGTAGTTACTTTAAGTGGTCATAAATGATTTTTCTAAAGTCTTAGGATGAAAACATGCCTCCTACTGGCACTCGTCCAAGCAGGTGGTGCACCTTGTCTGGGACTGCTGAGTAGAATCAATGTTATAATGTTGTGTATCACCAAAATAGAGTTTCAGGTCACATTTACTAGTGATTAGAGAGCCACTAAAACTTTCCTATAATGTGGTATATATGGCTTGTAGACTGCCATCTAAGTGAAAGCCTAGCAGGGCATAGTGGAGCATGACTTGAGTCCCAACACTTGGGAGATAGAGGCAGGCAGATATCTCAGTTTAAGGCACTGAGTTTCAAAACAACCAGGGATACATTAGAAAGTCCCTGTCTTAAAAAAAAAAAACAACCAAAAGAAATGAAAACCTGGGCTGGAGAGATGGCTCAGTGGTTAGGAGCATTGGCTGCTCTTCCAAAGGACTTGGGTTCAAATCCCAGCACCCACATGGCAGTTCACAGCTGTCTGTAATGGCCAGGCATGGTGGTGCACGCCTTTAATCCCAGTACTAGGGAAGCAGAGGCAGGTGGATCTCTGAGTTCAAGGCCAGTCTGGTCTACAGAGTTGAGTCCAGAACAACCAGGGATACACAGAGAAACCCTGTCTCGGGGGAAAAAACAAAACAAAAAAAATGAAAAATTACCTGACAACAGTTTTCTTTCCCTAAGACCTACTGGTTTTATTTCAAATTTTATTCTGTAGTAAAAAAGTCAAGGTATCAGTTTATAACATAATTAGCTTAGTTATTTACTTATATGCCTTTATTCTTTTAGGAGAATAGATATGTCTTTGGCCGATCTTCAGAATAAATACACTATGGTATATAAACCAGATAAGGTAAGTGAATACAATTATTATAGGTATAGTAGCAGGAAAAGTGATTTGTGATGGAGTCCAGAAAGGGGTTAAGGGTTGGTAAAGAAAGACTGACATCCAGGAATCTAAAATTGAAAAAGTTCTCCAAGTGACTGATTGCAGTCTAGGATAGAGTGAGAATACTGCAGAAAATACATTTTCTTTGAGAGGCACAGTTTTTAAGGGTAAAAACTTTGAAAATTACATTTACTATTCATCCCCAAACTCCTCAGTGTGAAGCTAATAGAAAATATAATTGATGATAGCCATTTTTCCATATCTGGTATCTGGAATATACTTTTAATTATATGTGGAAGAAACGCAAAGGAACCGTGGCATTTGGTGCTGCATATCTGTTTGCTGTAGAATTTACGAGAGATTCTATGGGATAAAGCCTAGCAAAATAATGAAAATAATACTAAATTTCTTCATTATCATTGTATGTGGTTTCTACCCAACACCTCCCCTCCCACCATCTGTTTCTTTACTGGAAAGACTGCTATGACTAACCAGGTTGGAAGACAAGTCTTTAAAAGCATGTCAATTTCTAAATGAATTGTTAATTTTTCCTCTTCCTGTATTGAAGAGATTTTTAATGTATTTCTGTTAGTGTATAAGTAATTTTTCCTTTGAAATAAAGTTTTTATTAATACAGAAAGCTTATTTTACTGAATGATGCTTTCAGAAATTTTCTAATTATCTTTATAGTCAACGTACAGGAAATTTGAAGACAAAAAATTCATAATTCCTACAGTATGGCATGGTACATTTTATCAGTCTATCAGATCCATTTCAGTGTGGTTTTTTTATTAATCCATAACATCTCTTTTATGTCTAAGTTCTAAATTCTTCCCATGGCCTTTTATAATTGAGGCTTTAAGTAAATTTTTTTTACATATTGACTTCCATATAGCATTTATTAATTTTAATGACTGTACAGTTTTGTTTGATTTATTTACCATATTTACTGCATCATTCTTTTCCCTTTAAATTATATTTTTACATTTATATTGTTTTGTTTTTGTTATTTTAAATATTTTTAAAGAGGCAACCTTTTCTTTGGGATAGAATCCCAGAAGGTAGGATACCTGGTTCAATATTAACTTTTCTGACTAATATGAATTGTGTCTCAAAATACTTAGCAGTTCATACTACCATTAGCAGGATGAGTATAGAATAATTAAGGACTTTTAATTAAGTTTCTTGTTAGAAATGATCTTTGTGCAACTAACAATAATTTGAATGGTTTGTCTTCTGTCAAAATTCTTCAGACTCTGGTCAAAGTAATAGATCCAAATGACTTACGACATGACATTGAAAGGAGGAGAAAAGAGCGGTTACAGAATGAAGATGAGAACATTTTTCACATGGCTAGTCCTACAGAGAGGTAATCAGTAAATGAAAAATATCCTGCTATCAGGGAGCTTTTGGTTTCAACAGTTTTTACATTTTTGTTTGATTAATATTAGTCTAGGGATTTAAGTGTTCAGATCCGTTTTGTGTTTATTAAAATGTTTCAGTTATTCAGTGGTCATCACAGAAAACTTGATTTAAACACCAAAAACGGTGGAATGGGTGAAATATTTGAGGCCTTCTAATTGTAGAAAAGAAGAGTATAGCAGCTGTTTGAATATTAGTCAGAACCTGGACCAGCAACTTTAAGGGCTGTTTGGCTCAAGCAGATTGAAACTAATAGGTTTGGATCCTTAGATTCTGACTTAGTCTGAATGAGTACAATTTTTTTTGAGCTCGGTACAGTTCTTTTTGGGAATTTTTCTTGGGTCTATGAAGTAGGGAGGTGCAGTATAAGAAGCCAGGTGTGGTGGTGCACAACTTTAATCTCAGCACTCCAGAGGCAGAGACAGGTAGATCTATGTAGTGATACCCTGTCTCAAAGACAAGAAAAGAAACAGCAGATGGAGACTTCAGTTTGAATCTCACTGACTCTGCCAAACAGTTTACAAACTGTTTATCAACAAATTGTATGATCTTTAGAAATCTTTCCATACTATAGTGATAAGACCAGTTTATTATACAGGAGCAGCTATAATGTTAAGTCATTGACATCTTAGCAGAAGTTATGTCATGTACAGCAAAAGAGATCATCATCATATCTTATTTTTATTCAACCTCATACCTCTTTCCAGAGGTCTTTAGTCATCTAAATTGGCCCCAGTCTATACCTCTAGTTGTGAGTGGAGTGGAACCTATGACAACTATGTGAACCCAAATGATTATGAGGATTAAATGAACAAGACAGATGTTCTAGTTTGTGCAAGAGTCCTTAATAAGTTTGAATTCCTCAGAAGTGGGGATATGAACAAGAAGGAATAGTGCTGTTTTTCCATAACCCTTAGTATCAATTTTTTTTTTAAAGATTTATTTATTATGTATACAGTGTTCTGTCTGCAGGTATATCTGCAGGCCAGAAGAGGGCACCAGATTTCATTATGGATGGTTGTGAGCCACCATGTGGTTGCTGGGAATTGAACTCATGACCTCTGGAAGAGCAGCCAGTGCTCTTAACCGTTGAGCCATCTCTCCAGCCCAGTATCAATTCTTAAAACAAGTATTTGACTAGATTTTTAAATCAGCTCCAAACCTAACTAACCTTAATCAAAATACATGAACTTATTTTAACTAGAATTGATTTTTTTACAGTAAGTTTGGGGCTGATTAAAAGATAGTGAAACTCTTTTGCATACAAAACAATTGGAAAATGAAAAATTTAATCCTTTGCTGGGTGAAAGTCACCAATTTCCTAATATTACATGCTTATCACATGGTGTCACTGTGTTTAGTGACAAGATGTCTACTGTGTTTTTCTTGGCTGAGAAAACTTTAGAAACACTGAATACCAAGAAACAAGATTTTGTTTCAACATTTACAATGATAACTATATCATAAATGCCCTGGGGCATATCTTTACGCTTTGAGATTAGAGCTTGAATGCTGGCATTCTACTTGGGTTCAATGCCCAGCTCTAAGAATCCTAGCTATATGAATGACTTGGGATAGGTTAGTTAGCCTCTGTTTCCTCATCTGTGAAATAGGAATGAGAACTATGCTTACCTCATACCGGTGATCAGAATTAAGTAAAATGTAGCTGATTAGCATTAAGCTTGTTAATGTTAGCTTTGAGGACAGTGTTAGAGCATGAAACATGAGAATTTTTTAAAATTTCAGTATTTGCCACAAAATTCACCCTTTGTAAGTAAGCGATTGAGTTGTTTTTACAATATTCACAAAGTTGTATTAGAACCACTTGTCCCAAAAATATTTTGTCACTATAGAAGAAAACAATGTACTCAGCTGTGACCCCCCCCTTTTTTTTCTTTTTCCTCTCCCTGGCAAACACTGTTATGTTTGTTTCTATGGATTGCCTATTTTCAACATTTTATGCAATAATATGATGTTTGGATTTTATGTAGCATGTATTGAAAGTTTACCCATGCTGTAGCACAAAGATTTCTTTTATGGCTAAATAATGCTCCATTGTATGGATGTGTCATATGTTGTTTATCCATTTATCAGTTGATGAACTTTTGGTTTGTTTCCATTTTTTCATTATTGTGAATAAATAGTGCTGTGAACATTTGTGTGCAAGTTTTTGTGTGGTCATGTCTTCATTTTTATTAAGTATATACCTTATGTAGAATTGATGAGTTAGGTGGGTTTTGCCAAATGGATTTCCAACATGACTCCATCATTTTACACTCTACCAGCAATGTCTGAGAAGTTCAAGTTGTCCATGTCTTTACCAACACCTGTGAGGTTCTTTTTGCTTTTTGTATTGTTTTAATGATACCAGGGCTGGGGAAGATGGCTCAGTGGGTAAAGGTGTCTGCTGTCAACTTGAACTTGAGATCAGTTTCTGGAACCCATGTGGAAGAAGAACATGTAGTTCTCTGACCTTCGTATGTGCATCATGGCAGGGACATGCACATAAACATGGGTATACACAACTATATAAACATACATATTCTAAATAACAATGAAATTAAATTTTTTAAATGATGTAGAACTGTTCATCTTTGATTCAGTTCAATTTCCTTATTAAAGTTTACCCTTTTATCTTAGAAATGAAGTTTACCAAATTGATCTTATTTTTACATAAGTAAATTTCAGTATGTAATTTCTAGAGAAATTCAGATGAAGCATAATGTTGTAAATCATAGCATTTAGTGATTTCCTCCTATGGGATTTCCACTAAAACATAAGTTATATGAAGGCTCTCTGTGTTTGCTTACCACTATATTCCATTCCCTTGAGCTCAGTACATATTGGCCGGATGTATGAAGACTTTACAGAACAGCACATGGAGCAGACGATACTTAATCTGTAATGCATTTCTGTCTGGATTACTATTCCTTAATATCTTGGGATCCTTTGCCAGCAAGCTTAATTCTTGGGCATCCCATCCAATGTCCAAGACCTTGCTGTTCTCTATTGACTCCTCATTGTGACCAGTATCTTACCTTGATGTCTCCAGGTCTTAAGATGTTTCCAAGTCTTCTGACATGATTTCTCTTTCTTCTAACCAGTGTTACTACAATGTACTTGAGATGTGTTATATATGGGCTGTGTGTAATTAAGAAGCCTAAAATTTTATCAGTGAACTTTGAAAGGACATGAAACTACTAAAATTTTATTTTTCAATAGGGAATGTACAGGAAAAGAAAGCTTATACCAAACTAGGGTGAACTTCATAGAGATCTTTTCATATATAAGAGAATATGTTTATTTCCTTGTTGAAAAGCTACAGTTCTATGCATTGGAGATACAATGAAAAACTACACAAAGCTCTTGACTTCTTGTCACTTGGAATTTAATTGTAGGAGAAAGAAAATGTCAGTGGAGTAATGGTTAAAAACTAAGGTAGAAGTGGAAATTCAGCAGGAAGAGTGTGATGCAGTTTTACAGTTCTAGTGGGCATGTGAATTGATTGAAGGAGCCAGCCAACCACAGCATAACCTGAGAGTATAGTACAGGGAACCAAATGCAAAGATCTTAAGGCAGAAACATGTTTCTTCTTGGACTTCTAAGGATTAGAATTAGATCTAGTGGCATTGCAGTATGGTAGAAAGAAAGGAAGACTGGGGAGATGACTCAGTGGGCAAAGCACTTGCTGAAAAAGCCTGACCTACATTTAGCTCCCTAGAATCATTGTGTTGTGTTCCTGTCGGGAGATGGGATAAAGACAAGATAACTACTGGAGGGAGGCTTGTGAACTGGCCTGACAGATGCAGCAGTGAACCAACAAGAGACCTGGTCTCCACAAGGTGGAAGGTGAACAGTGACACCCTAGGTCATCATCTGACTTTCATATATGCCCTGTGGCACGTGTGCCTACACCTACATAAACATAGATATGTAAGAGTACACAACACATACAAAAGGATAAAAGTCAATGAGGCCAAATCATGAAGAACTTTGAAGGACATGAAAACAATTTGACAGTGAGTGGAATTAGAAACATTTGAGGTTCTAACTAAAGAAAAGACATAATCTTTAAAATTTTAAAGTATTACTATGGCTACAGGGTAAAAAATGGACTGTAAGAATTACAGAAAAAGGGACTGGAGACTTGATGGCTTTGGCAGTTAAGAGTACCTGCTGCTCTTGCAAAGGACCTAGGTTCAGTTCTCAGCATGCATATCAGGCAGCTGACAACCACCTGTCACTCCAGGTGATGAGATGCCCCTTTCAAGCCTCCTTTGACACCTGCATATGTGTGGTGCACATACATATAAAATAAAATAAATAAACCTTTAAAAAAAGAATTATAGAAAAAAATCACTATTTTCATTTTATTGCTTATTTCACTTTCATAATGCCTTTAAGTTTCATCCATATTGTGTCAAATGTCAGTGTTTCTTTCCTTAAAAACTTTAAGGCTGGAGTAGTCTTTGTATATACCACATTGTATTTACCTGGTTGGTTGTTTTTTATGAATATTTGTGCAGTTTCCACCTCTGGCTTTTTATAAGTAGTGCTGTTAGGAACATATGAGTGTGCCCTCTTTTTTTGTAGCCTTTCTGTTCTAATGAATGTAATATAGAATCTCATTGTGGTTTTATTTGCATTTACCTAATGACTAATGATGGACATTTTTTCATATGCTTATTAGCCATTTATATGTCTTATGTGGAGGAATTTTTATTCAAATCCTTTACCCATTTTATAATCAAGTAAATGTTTTTTACTGCTGAGGTATAAGAATTTGGGGATTTTGTTTTTGTTTTGAGAGGTCTCACCGTGTAGCCCTGGCTGGCTTAAAACTCACTATGTAGCTCAGGCTGCCCTCAAACTCAAGAAATCTGTCTAATTCTGCCTCCTAAGTGCTGGGCATGAGGCAATGCCACCACACCTGGTGTTCTCCAGTCCAGTGAGATGGCTCAGTGGGTGAAGGCACTTGGACCAAACCTGACAGCCTGAGTTCAATTCCTGGAGACCACATGGTAGAAGGGAAAACCTGACACCCACATATTTAACCCTGACCTCCATATGTGCGCTTTGGCTCACATACAATAAATAAAATATAATAGTATGTTAAGAGTTCTTTATGTATTCTACATACTACAGACTGTGTGTTACTCACTGGGAATGCTTGTGACCAGAAGTGATTCAGATTTTAGATTATTTAGAATACTTGCATATATGATTACTTGGAATACTTGCATATATATATACATATATACAGACATTTTTAATATATATAGACATATATACACACGCATATATGTATGTGTATGTATGTATGTGTATAGTGAGCTATTGGGAGGACGGGCCCTGAAACTAAACATGAAATTCATTTATGTTCTTTTGTTCATAAACAGAAGGAAATTTTATACAATATTTTAATGTGTCTGTTTTGACTGTGACTTATTTTATATGTCCAGATGTAGAATTTTTCTTCATATTGATGCTCAGAAGGCTTCAGATTTTGGAACATTGCACATTTCAGATTTTCATATTAGGGATGCTCAACCTGTATTCCTTTATTGGATTTGTTTTGCAAAGAGGATTTTTTAAAACATAAGGCATTTATAATTTTGCCAGATAGAAATGAGCACTTTTAATATTTAGTCTTATTTTTTGACCTTTACCTTTTTTATAGGCATGTGTGCTTTTTTTTTGTTGTTTTTTTTGTTTTGTTTTGTTTTGTTTTGTTTTTTCGAGACAGGGTTTCTCTGTGTAGCCCTGGCTGTCCTGGACTCACTTTGTAGACCAGGCTGGCCTCGAACTCACAAAGATCCACCTGCCTCTGCCTCCCGAGTGCTGGGATTAAAGGCGTGTGCCACCACCGCCCGGCTTGGCATGTGTGCTTTTTAAATACTGAAATTATCTTCAATGTATAGTGTTTCAATTGCACCCTGCTATTTTGACCTAATATATCACAAACATTTTGACAAGACAGTAGGTTTTTAAACATTTCATAGACCAAGAAATCTTATTTTGTGTCAGGTTCTGGGATCAGAGATGGGGCCACAAATAAACCATCCACGGTGAGATCCAAAGCTTACTCTGTTAAACACACAAGTATAAGCAGCAGGTACAAGTGTTAGGAGAGATAGGTGTTAGGATCTCAAAAATACTGTGTCACAATAGGGCTATCTATTCTACCTCAGAGGATTTTAGGAGAATTTTTGGACAAGGTACAGATGGAGCCGAATTTTGAAGTTAATCTAAATGGAAGGAAATGACCACAGAAGGTACAAAGTTGTGGAAGCAGGAAAGATCATGCATGATATGTGCTGGGAACTATATAAACACAGTTAACTATCTGAAGTTCAATATATGTGTTGGGGGAGATTGGAGGAAAGCAGGTAGTAAAGCCATAAAGAGCTAGGGAAAAAAAGAACATGGTATCATGAAGAGTATGAATTTTATCTCTTACAAGTTGTATGGGAGGGACTGAGGCATAGCAGTTGCCTCACTAGGGCACAGGGCCTGAAGAAGACAGAAAAGGTCTTAAGAGTGTTATTGTAGGGAGATGTGGGATATTACAAGGAAATAATTGTCAAGGGCTGTAGAGATAAGGCTTCCAGGATCTTCCAAGCAGACCCTCCTTGTTAACATCTCTTGTTCTCATTGTCAGGGAGTGGGAGCCTGCCCTTTACAGTGTCAGAGCCCACAGCCTTGCCAGCGAGGTGACCATGTTCTAGGCCCCTACCTTCCTTCTGATAAATGGGCTGGGAAAGGAGCCACTGATGTTTCTGCCAAGTAGAATCTTAGGAAGTGGGCAGGGGAGGCAGTGATGTGCTTTCCTGAGGGGGGGTGAACTTCCATATATCAGCTACAGCCACCAGGAACCCTGTCCTTGGACCTCAGATGAGACCTGTAGTACAGGAATATTTTTTCCTCTATTGATAATTTCCAGTTTAGTTAAATAATGTTTGTTAAAAATATCAGTCTTAATGACTATCATTTATAATTTTAGTAGTGACAGATTATTATTTTACTGTTGTGCTGTATGTCTTAAGTTTTTTTTCCCCCTTTAACTGATTAACACAATTCTTTCTTTCCCTTTATTAGGAATCATCAGTGTCCCAGTCTTTCAAAGGTGAAGACTATTCATGCTGATGGATTTCAAAAGCCTCTACATTTTATAAAATCAAATTTTAGAAAATTTATTCAGAAACCTTACATAGTAAGATTGGAGTTTCAAGTTTTTCATTGTTGTACATTCTTTATAAATATATCTGTACTTTTCAAAGTGCTTGTGACATTATGTATTAAAAAAGCATTGAAGCTTAGAGATGAAAGAAGAAAGTTCATCTCTTACTTGATTTAGATTTAATTTATTATGGTACTAGTTTTCTTAAGATGTTTTGATAACAACTTCATTAAAATATAGTTTGTACACTATGAAGCTCCTTCACTTCAGCTGTGTAATTTGGTGATTTTTTTTTTAGTAATCATCCAAGATGTGTTGTAGTCATCACCATAGTCCAGTTGTTGGACTTGAGACACAATTTCACCTTGTTGATCAGGCTAAGCAGTGGAACTCATTGTACATCCCAGGCTAGCCTCAAATTTGCAAATCTCCTGCCTTTACCACCTAAGTGCTGAGATTACAGGCATATGTCACCATGCCTGAATAGAATACTGTCATTACATTAAGAGTTCTCATGCCTATTTAATTATTCCATGTTCCCACCACCCACCAAACCACTAATTGCTCTATTTTAAGGATTTGCTTATAGAATAGATCATGATATAATAGCTGACAGCTCTTCTGTAAGTAGTGACTATGTGATGGAAGCCAGAGTTAGTTTGTAACCTAATTTTCTAAGTAATATCCTATTACTTTACCGTATGGTTATTATAAGAAGCAAGCTACTAGATCATGCCCACAATCAAAGAGAAGGATCATTGATGGAGATAATTAGGAGCCATGTCAGCAGCTGCCTAGTACAATCCTTCCTCTGGCCAGACTCCACAGAAATGGATTAAGTAGAAGGTAATAAGACTGTTAATTTTAGAAATAGGAAACTGGAGAATGGATACCATCTTAATTGTTTCTGCTTGAGGATTTGGGTTCTCTGTAGTTAGATTGCTAATGTAGTTCTTTCCCTTATTCTGGGCCTTCCCAAGCTACTGTAAGAGTATTATCTTTGATCAATTAAGTAGGCTAACTTGCCTACAGGCAGTGTGGAGAGTTTGTGTTTTTCTTGGGTAGTAAAAACACTTTGCAAAGTCCTGCTGGCAATGGGTTTCTTTCTTTCCAAGATGCATACATGAGTAAATGCTTTATAGGCCATTTTCTAAAAGTCAACCATTGTGTTATACAGAGTGTTTTTTTTTACACTTCTCACAGGCATGAATGAAACTGGCCCCTCACAAACTAGCATGGGTCATATGAAAGAAGAAGTATGTAAGCTCCATGCTCCCTGGTTTGGAGTCTTAATCTTCAAACATATGTCTTAAATGGTGAGATTAGTTGTTAAAGTAACCCTTAAGGTGTATTAACCCATATTAATACTTTTGTTCAGAATTATACTATGCAGAGAAAAGATGCCATTACTCAGAAGATATTTAGAATTGAGGAAAACCACCAAAACAGAAGAGACTCTAAAAGACCTTTTAAGGTATTGACTGTTCTTTTTCATTTATGGCTGACTATGGGCTTATGTATTGGAACTAATGTTGTATTAGTACACTAAGAACTATTTTTGTGGTATTCTTCTGTTTATTTTATGTGCAATGTTGTTTTACCTGTATGCATGTCTGTGTTAGGGTGTCAGAATCCCTGGAACTTGAGTTACAGACAGTTATGAGTTGCCATGTGGGTGCTGGGAATTGAACCCAAGTCTTCTGAAAGAGAAGTCTGTGCTCTTAACCATTGAGCCATCTCTCCAGTCTCCTTTTGTGGTATTCTTTTTTTTTTGTGGTGTTCTTTTTTTGTGGTATTCTTTTAAATAATAACTATAAACTAGTGTTTCTGGTTTCTATTAATATTTCTAGAATTTATATTTAATAGTTACCAGCTTAATAAGGACATACTTCATCAGGATTTGATTTTGAATTTAATTTTTACTAGTGGAACCTTTTTTCTTCAAATAGTAATGCAGCTGCTTGTAGAAAATACCAAGGATTTAAGACTTAATAGGGCAGAGGTAGATTCCATCTGTGAGCATGTGGGCTAGGTCACTTCTCAAACTGTTTCAGGAGGTTGCTTGGAAATGCAAGTGCCCACAAGGAGTGTATGGGAGGAGTAAGTGAGAATGGTTTATAGAATTGTTTGGAAAGGTTTACCTAAGATTGGTTTATGTCTGACAAAACTGAAGATTCCACCTTCCTCCTACCTCCAGCACAAAATGACAAGATCAAAAACAAATTCTTATAGTCCTTTTATGCCTTCTATACTGGACAATATATAGGACAGAATCTAGATTTTATCATTCATACAATTAATATTTGCTATTTGTATGTTAAGAACACTTAAAGGTACTGGCAGGAATAAGTTTGAAGTGTCTGTGATTGTATGCACATATGTGCGAGTACCCGTGGAGACCAGAAGAGAGTGTTGGATCCCCTGGAACTGAAGTTGCAGGGTGTTGTGAGCTACCCCAATGTCAGTCCTGGGAACTGATCTTGGATTCTCTGGAAGACCGGCAGGTCCCATCTTCCTAGCCAAAACTTTTGTTTTGTAGGTATTTTTACTTACTATCTTTTACCCCTCATTGCTACTGGGCATAGTCAGTATGAGTCAGAAAAATAAATTTAGCTAATTAGAACATTTAAAGATTTTTTTTTCAGTATGATGAATGTCAATTCATTTCAAATTCTTTCATCTTTTTCTCTCTGTGTATGTGTTTGTGCATGCAGGTGCATGTACATATAGATGTGGAGATCAGAGGTTGACATTGGATATCTTCCTCTGTTGTTCTCCGCCTTATTTTTCTTTTATTAATAATTTTTTCTTCTTTGACAACATTATACATGTATATTATACATTCTAGTTACTTTCACCCCCACCCAGTCTTCATTTCCTCCCACCTGTCTGACCCCCTACTTTCTTATAATATTCATGTTTTCTTTTGTGTCCCACAGAGTTTAACTAAGGTTGTATGTATGACCTTGGGTTTGAAACTATCCATTAGAACCTGGTGGGTTCATCAGAGGCAACACAGCTGGGTAATGTGCCTCCCCTATTTTCTGGAAGCTCTTAGTTTCAATAGTTCACAGCATGTGAGAGGACCTTAAAGTCCTCTTTCCCATCTGTAGCTGACTATTAGATGTGCTAGTTCATGACTGTCTTGATTATATTATGCTTAGAAAATAACATTCCCCACCCTTCTTCCTTTTTAGAAATTAAATTTTTTTGCATACCAACCACAGTTTCCCCTCCCTCCTCTCTTCTCAGTCCTTCCCTTCCTTCTTTGCCCCTCCCCCTCTGTTTCTCCATTTCTCTTCAGAAAAGGGCAGGCCTCCCATGTTTATCAATCAGCCATGACATATGCAGTTGCAGTAAGACTAGGCAACCAAAGGGTCCCACAGGCAGGCAACAGACTCAGAGACAACTCCTGCTCCTGCTGTTAGGAGTCCCACAAGAAGACCAAGCTGCATAACTGTAACCTATGTGCAGAGGGCCTAGATCTGTCCCATGTAGTCTCCCTGGTAGGTTTTTTGTTTGTTTGCTTACCCAACCCTTTTCTTTATCTTAAGGCTCTTACATTTTTCTCTCCCCTACCCCCTTCCAAAGTGTTCCCTGAGTCTTAAGTGGGTGATATAAAAGCCTTGTTTAGGGTTGAACGCTCAACCATACTTTATTCACAGAATCTTGTGCTTGCATGTGTCTCTGTATTTACCTCTATTGGCTGCAAAGAGAAGCTTCTCTGATTAATGCTGAGAGAAGCTGTTGACTGTGAAAATAAACATAGATATTTAGATGGCTTTGACTCTATGTTAATTTTGCTAATCAATGGTAATAGATTGCCTCCTAGGACCTAAGTCCTTAGTCATAGTTTTATTTTGTTTTTTTTTTTAACCCTGTTTGCAGTACTTGGCATCGATTTCCTCTTGTGCCCTGGGTTTCAAATCCAATGAGAGAACATTTGGTTATCTTACTAACATTCACACCAATGTTGTATCAGTGGGCACATCTTGCCTGGCAGGTTGGTAGGGTTGGTAGTGTAGTTTCGAGTTCACAGCTAAGTAAGACCATTGTTGCCTTATTCCCCCAGCAGCCTAAATGGCACCTAAATAGCTAATTCTCATCTAGCACTATGGGAATTATCCAGCTGGAAGCATCCAGCTCAATTCCAACTTGCTTTCTCTGTATCTTGCAACCAAGGTACATGAATTCTTCAGCAATGAGGTTTTATCAACCACTTCTATAGACAACTAAGATGAATAGTAATAGCCCTGTATTATTTGGGGACCTCTGGAGCCTTCCTGATGGAGCCTCAACAACTCCTGTGGAAGTACCCAACACCTGGCACTGGGGGTTTTGTTTAGTAACCCTTACCTAGGCTGCTTTTCTGTTGCTGTGAAAAAGAACTGACCAAAATCATCTTTGGGGAAGAAAGGGTTTATTTGGTTTACAGGTTATAATCAAGGGAAGTTAAGGCAACCTGGAGGCAGGAACTGAAACAACGACCAGGGAGGAATGTTACTTATTGGCTTTTATCCCATGGCTTGCTCAGCTTGCTTTCTTACACAGTCCAGGACCACTTGCCCTAGGATGGTACTGACAGTGATATGGACCCTCCCACATGAAATATTAGTTAAGAAAACTCCCACAGACATGCCACAGTCCCATCTGATAGGTATAGTTCTTCAACTGAGGTTCTGTCCTTCCAGATGAACCCAAGTTAACAAAACAAAAAAAATCCACCAGTATACACTTGACCCTTTGCCAACTCTTTACACAGACACATCAATCAATATTAAACCACAATCTTTCCTTTCTTGCTTATCCTTAGGATCTTGTGTAATTACACAATATAAAACACACTCAAGTTTAAAAGTCTTATAAGTCTAAAATTTTCCACACTTTAAAAGTCCAGGTTCTCTTTAAAAATTCAGTTTCTTAACTGTGGGGCTCCTGTGAAATAAAAAAATTAAATACTTCTTATTCCAAAAGGAAAGAACCCAGGGTCCAAATTCAATAGTGTAAAAAACTCAATGGCCTGCATCTGGACCACACCACAACCAGTACACAGACCTATTACTTCTAGTACTACCATTGTCTAGCCTTGTGAGATATCTGTCTTCAAACTCTTTTTTTTTATTTTAATTGGGTTACTAGACAGTAGGTGTTCAAGTGATGTTTTCTTTCTTTTTTTTTATTGCTTCAGGTTACATCTCCATCATAGTGTCCTCTTTCCACCCCTCCCATCCCACTCCTCTGGAGTGGAGTGTCCCCACATAACAGTCCCCCGCCCCAGTTCAGCAGTCATTTGAGGGCCAAGAGCCGCCTCATACACTTGGGGCCTACAAGGCAGCACCACTAGGGAAAAGTGTCTCACTGACAGGAAAAAAAAGTCTATGTTCATGTTCCCTTTGGTGTGTTGGTTGTAGTATAGTTTTCCTGTAGTATATAGCTAAAATCCAACTATAAGTGAATAGATGCCATGTGCGTCCTTCTGAGTCTGGGATAGCTCACTCAGGATGAGCTTCTCTAGTTCCATCCATTTGGCTGCAAATTGCATAATTTCATTGTTTCTGATAGCTGAGTAGTATTCCATTGTGTAGATGTACCAAAGTTTTTTAATCCATTCTTTGGTTGAGAGACATCTGGGTTGTTTCCAGTTTCTAGCTATTACAAATAAGGCTGCTATGAACATAGATGAGGAAACTTTCTTGTGATTCAGTGAGGAGTCATTTGGATGTATACCCAGAAGTGGTATGGCTGGGTCCCGAGGCAGAGCTATTCCAAGTTTTCTAAGATATCGCCAGACTGAACTTCCTAGTGGCTGCACAAGCCTACACTCCCACCAGCAATGGACGAGGGTTCCCCTTTCTCCACACCTTCGCCAGCATGTGCTGTCATTTGAGCTTTTGATCTTAGCCATTCTGACAGGTGTGAGATGGAATCTCAGAGTCATCTTGAGTTGCATTTCTCTGATGATTAAGGATGCTGAGCATTTCTTCAAATGTCTCTAAGCCTTTAGGAATTTCTCCTTTGTGAATTCTCTGTTTAGCTCTTTTCCCCATTTTTTGATTGGATTATTTGGTTTCTTGGCATTTAATTTCTTGAGCTCTTTGTAAATTTTGGATATTAGCCCTCTGTCAGATGTGGGGTTGGTGAAGATTTTTTTCCCAATCTGCAGGCTGCCATTTTGTTCGAATGACAGTGTCTTTTGCCTTACAAAAGCTTTTCAGTTTCATGAGGTCCCATTTATTGATTGTTGGTCTTAGGTCCTGAGCTGTTGGTACTCATTAAAGGAAATATTCAAGAGGACATCTCAATATTGAACATCTCTTACAGCTTTTAATATTCTTTCTTTCTTCTGTACATTTGGAGTTTCAATTATTATGTGGCGAAAAGAGTTTCTTTTCTCATCTAATCTGTTTGGTGTTCTGTAAGCCTCTTAGAATTTTATTGGCACCTCTTTCTTTAGGTTTGGGGAGTTTTCTTCTATGATTTTGTTGAAGATGTTTCCTGAACCTTGGAGTCGGGAGTCTACTCTTTCCTCTATGCCTATAATTCTTAGGTTCTGTCTTTTCATTGAGTCCTTGATTTCTTGGATGTTATGGGTGAGAACCTTTTTAGCTTTCTCATTTTCTTTGGTTGTTGTACTGATTTCTTCCATTGAATCTTCCATGCCTGAGATCCTGTCTTCCATCTCTTGTATCATATTTTTGATACTCATGTCTGTAGTTCCTGTCCTCTTCCCTTGATTCACCACTTCCACTCTTATCTCTGACTGTGTTTTCTTTATTGCTTCCATTTCCAGTTTCATGTCTTGAAAGATTTCATTCGTTTTATACATTTCCTGCTCCAATTTGATTGTCTTTGTCTGGAAATCTTTCATATCTTTTAAGTCTTTCATTGCCTTGTCTCTTTCCTGTTCAAGTTGAGCCACTTTGGCTTAGAGCTCTCTAATGGTATTCTCTGTTGCTTTCGCTTGTAAAATTGTGGAATCTTTGAATTCCTTCAGAGATTTAATTTCTTCTTGTAAGGACTCTATCACTTTCCAGGGTATAGATTTGTCATCGTTTTCATGTGTTTCAGCTGGGGTGGAGTGGTCAGAGCTTGCTGTACTAGCATAGCTGCATTTTGTTGGAGTCATATTTCCCTGACTTTTGTCAGATCTGTTCTTTTGCTGACCTTTAGCCATTTGGTTGTTCTTAGCTGTTTGTTCCTGGTCCCTTCTGGGCTTGGTGCCAAGTGGGGAGGGTGCTTTGGTGTAGAAGTCGTATCGCTTGCTGATCTGTAGCTTTCCACTGGCTGGATGGAGCCTTATGTGGAGGTTTGTTCTCAGTGTGTCTCCCAGAGCTCATCCCTTCCTGTTTTGTCCCAATCAGGGACACAGGTGAGGGGTTGTGATGGGGATGTGTTCCTGTAGGTTCCTGGGATCCAACTGGTCTTCATATAGATGACAGTGCAGGTTGGCAGGCCACAGACTGTTGGGTGGGTTGTAGCTCCCCTGCAGCTTACATGTTGGCACCATGTTTGTGGTCCTCCCCAGCTGCTCTTAGGGGGTTCTCAGTGTCAGTGTGCATCTAATAGCCAGAAGCACTGTGAGCTGGTGCAGCCCACTCCCAGGCAATGAGGAATGGCCCAGGACTGTTTCACTGTTCACAAGTCAGAGCTCTTTGTGTTGCAGACTGGGTATTCAGCATGTAGCGGCTCTGCTGGTGTGGTCCTGGGTGTCCAAGCACAGATGCTGTGGACTCTGGAGGTCCCAAGTTTGGGGGTTGAGCCCACCAGCTGGAGTCCTGAAAGGATCTGACTCCGATGGGGAGGGAGTACAGTTTCCCGGCCCAGATGGGCTTGTGCCTGTCTATGTGGTCCTCTCGGCCCTAAGCACTAAGCCCTTAAGCTGAGTCACTCATCAGTCCCCCCCCAGGCCAAAACCTCACTGCTCCAGGAGTGGAACTATATATGCTGAAGATCTGGTTTCCTGCCAGAAGGGCCGGCACTGGCAAAAGAGTCCGATATTAACCCCACAATCTGCCCAGGGCTTGGACCCTGTGGAGGACAAATCTGCCTTCCAACCCGGTTGCCCGCCTTTCTGCCACTCTCACTGCTCCACCTATGTCTGTCTGGAGCTGACTTTGGATACTGGCAATTGGGGCCACTGTCTTCCAAATTCTGGTACACTGCAGTGGAGCTGCAGGGTAACCTGCTGCCAGAAGTGTATCCCACTGCTCTGTCCAGCTGCAGCGTTCTTCCCAGTAACCGCAAATCCAAAAGAGGAGCCTGTATGTATGTCCAACACCCCTCTGGGGAAGTACAAATATGCTTGCACTTTCTAAAATGCTGCTGTGGACCCGCTGCTGCGCCGCCGCTCAGATCACGCTGTGGTTCCGCTCAGAGTATATCCTGCTCCCACAGCTTCCTTAAATAGCTGGAATACCTGCATGGGATCTGGGAGCCCAGGAGGCTGGTGAGTACCCCTGACTGGGGTTCGGAACTACCCGCCGGGTATTTGAGTGGCTCTTACCCTGTCCCTCTCCTGGTGATGATTCCCAATTCCCAGATCTCAAGTGATGTTTTCATACCCTTGAGTTCATTAGCATCCCTGTTACCTCAACTCCCATTTACTCTCACCCTTGTCCCTGTTTGAAGTTTTTCATAGTATTCCCCCTCTCCACAGTCATTTTGCCTATGTGCTGCTGTTGCCACTCCATTAAGGGAACATTGCCCACTGTCCACTTTCTGGTTTCCTGGATTCCATTGGTATTCAAAGTTAAACATAAAACTAAGGAGTTGAGGCCAGGATCTGCACATAAGAGAGACCATGCATCGTTTCTCTTTCTGGGCTTGGGTTACCTTGAATATGTTTTTCTAGTACATCCATTTCTCTGCACATTCCATATTTTCATTTTTCTTCATAGCTAAATGTCATTGTGTATGCATACCAGTTTCTTTTTCTTTTTTTTTTTTTTTTTTTTGGTTTTTTTGAGACAGGGTTTCTCTGTGTAACAGCCCTGGCTGTCCTGGACTCACTTTGTAGACCAGGCTGGCCTCGAACTCACAGAGATCCGCCTGCCTCTGCCTCCCGAGTGCTGGGATTAAAGGCGTGCGCCACCACCGCCCGGCCAGTTTCTTTTTCTATTCATTAGTTAATGGCTATCTAGGCTAGTTCTGTTTCCTAGCTGTTATGAATAGAGCTGCCATGATTGTGGATGTACAAATGTCTCCGTAGTAGGATATAAATTTATTTGGAGTGGTATGGCTGGGTCATATGGTAGTCTATTTCTAATTTTTTGAGGAAATTCCAGACTGATTTCTAAAGTGGATATACCAGTTTACACTTCCACTAGTGTTGTATAAGTGGTCCTCTTTACCTAAAACTATGCCAGTGTTTGTTTTCCTTTGTATCTTTGATGATGGCCAATCTGACTAGAGTGAGGTAGAATCTTGAATTAGCTTTATTTTTTTTAATTTTATGTGTATGGATGCTTTCCCTGCATGCATGTCTGTACACCATGTGTATACAGTGCTTGTCAAGGCCAGAACACAGTGTCAAATGCCCTGGAACTGGAGTTACAGACAGCTATGAGCTGCTGTATGGGTTCTGAGAATCAAACTCTGGTCTTCTGAAAGAGCAGCCAGTGCTCTTAACTGCTAGAACATCTTTCCATCCCTTAAAATAGTTTTAAAAGAAACATTTCGCCGATGACTAAGTATGTTGAAAAAATTTTAAAGTGTTTTCTAGCCATTTGTATTTCTTCTTTTGAGAACTCTCTGTTGAATCCCTTAGCCCATTTGGGTTGTTTGCTTTTATGGAGTTTAGATTTTTTACTTCCTTATATAGTCTAGTTAATAATCCTCTATCAGACATATAGCAGACAAATATTTTCTCTCATTCTGTGGGCTGCCTCTTCATTCAGTTAATGGTTTCTCATGCTGTACAGTTTTTTTTTTTTTTTTTTTTTGTTCCATGAGATCCCATGTATCAGTTGTTGGCTCCCAGAGTTCTGTTCAGAAAATTTTCACACCTATATGCTGAAAATCCTTATGCCTATATGTTAAAGTGTAGTCTTTACTTTTTCATTTAGTAGATTCGGGTTTCCAGATCTTATGTTGAGGTCTTTGATCCATTGGAGTTGACTTTTGTGCAGGGTGAGATATAATATAATGCTAAATGCCTACATCAAAAAAATGAGAGATCTCAAAAATGATATATCTAAAGGCCTTGGGGAAAAAAATAGAACAAATTGAACAAAGTAGTAGTAGGGAAGAAATAATTAAGATCAGTGTAGAAATTAATGAAAAGAAACAAACAAAAATGCAGAGAATCAGTGAAACAAAGAATTTGTATTTGAAAAAATAAATAAGACTGATAAACCCTTAACCAGATTAACTCAAAGGAAGAAAACACCTAGATTAATAAAATTAGTAATTAATAAAATTAGTTATGAAAAGTGAGATATGAAAATAGTTATGAATGAAATGAAAACTAAAAGGACATACCTTAAAAATCTATATCCTACTGAAAAGAATGGATGAATTTCTAGATGCATATAACCTACGAAAATTAGTCCAAGGTGAAATAGGTAAGTTAAAAAGACAAACCAAAGAGATTGATACAGTAATAAAAATTTTCACAACCAAAATCCTTCAGTGCTGGATGATTTCTTTGAAGAATTCTACTAGACTTTCAAAAAGCTTAACACCAGTGCATTCAAGTTATTTTACAAAGTAGAAAAGAAAGGGATGCTTCTAAACTTTACTTACAATGCCAATATTGTGCTGATACTAAACTGGACAAAGACAACAACAAAAATACAAACAAAAAAGAAAAGAAAAGCTGGGCAGTGGTGGCGCACTCCTTTAATCCCAGCACTGGGGAGGCAGAGGCAGGCGGATCTCTGTGAGTTCGAGGCCAGCCTGGTCTACAAAGCAAGTCCAGGACAGCCACAGCTGTTACACAGAGAAACCCTGTCTCGAAAAACCAAAAAAAAAAAAAAAAAAAAGAAAGAAAGAAAAAAGAAAAGAAAGAGAGAAAATACCCAATCTACCTGATGGACATAGATGTAAATTTTTTCAATACTTGCACATTGAATTCTGTATTAAATCAAAAATGTATCTGTCGAGGTCATAATTGCTTTCATTCCAGGGATACAGGGGTGGCTCAGTAAATATAATTCACTCCATAAATGAATAAAAAGATAGAAATCACACGATCATCTCAGTAGATCCAGGAAAGGCCTTTGGCAAGATCTAACATCCCTTCATGATAAAAATCATGGGGTTGGGGGCCATGTTGTTTGAGAGATAGCTTAGCAAAGATCACTCATTACTCTTGGAGAGGATTCAGGTTTATTTTCCAGCACCTGATAGTTTACAAACATCCATAACTCCAGTTCCAGAGGAACTGTTTCGGCCTTTGTGTGCACTGTATGTATGTAGTGCATATACATACAGGCAAACATAAAATAAATAAATCTAAAGAAAAATAAGTCATGAAGAAATTAGAGATGAAGAGAGCATGCTTCAATATGATAAAGGCTTTATGTCCAAAACTAGCCAGCATCATCCTAAATGAAGAAAAACCCAAAGCATTCCCTGTAAAATCAGGAACAAGGGAAGAATGTCCTCTCTCCACTGCTATTCCAATATGACAAGAAAAGGAAATAAAAGGGATACAAATAAGAAAAATCTAAGTATTCCTTTTTTTGCAAATGATGTGATCAGAGACCCTAGATAATCCATCAAAATAAACCCCAGAACTAAGAAAACACTTTAGTGAGGTGGCAGAATATAAAATTAATATGCAAAAGCTAGCCTTCTTATATACCAGTGATAGGCATACTGAAAAAAATCAGTAAATGTCATTCAGAACAGCCACATACATAAAGTACCTGAGAATAAAATTAACTAAAAAAACAGAAGACTGGGCTGGAGAGATGGCTCAGCGGTTAAGAGCACTGGCTGCTCTTCCAGAGGTCATGCCTTCATGAGTTCAATTCCCAGCAACCACATGGTGGCTCACAACCGTCCATAATGAAATCTGGTGCCCTCTTCTGGCCTGCAGATATACCTGCAGACAGAACACTGTACACATAATAAATAAATCTTTAAAAAAAAAAAAAAAAAACAGAAGACTTCTACAATGAAAACTTTAAGACAATGAAGAAAAAAGTTGAGAAAGACCGTAGAAGATAGAACTTACATGCTTATGAATCAGATTCAATCTTGTAAAAATGGCTGTCCTTTCAAAGGCAATCTTTGGGACAGTCTTCATAAACATAGAAAAAACAATCTTAAATTTTATATAGAAGCACAAAAGACCTAAGGATAACTAAAACAATTCTGAACAAAAAGAATAGTGAAGGAAATATCAACATATATGAGTACCTGGATATAAGTTTATGCTACCTGAATTTTTATTAAGATACCAAAAATACATAATGGAGAAAGACAATTTCTTCTAACAAATGGATCTGGGAAACTTGAACATCACCCTGTAGAAGACGGAAACTAAATCCACCTTTTTTTTTTTTTTGGAGACAGTGTTTCACTGAACTAAGAGCTCAACAATTTGGATAGGCTTACTTGCCAATAAGCTCCAGAGATCTGCCTATCACTACTTCCCTGTCCCAACCTCTGTCACCTGTATAGTCAAGTACTGGAGATATGAACTCAAGTCTTCATGCTTGTTTAGCAGACATTTTACTGACTAAGGTAAAGTAAAGTAGCCCCATTACTAGCAGTTTTTTAAAAAATTATTTTCTATATAACGAAGTTTATTTTTAACAATACAAAAAATAAACTAGTAGCTACTTTGAAGAAATTATATATCAGTGCTGGTATTAATGCCTTTTTAAAAATCTGTGGTTTTCGCCATACTCTTCAACATAGTACTTGAAGTTCTTGATAGAGCAATAAGACAACTAAAAGAGATCAAGGGGATACAAATTGGAAACGAAGAAGTCAAATTATCCCTATTTTCAGACGATATGATAGTATACATAAGTGACCCCAAAAATTCCACCAGAGAACTCTTACAGCTGATAAACACCTGCAGCAAGGTGGCTGGATACAAAATTAATTTTTAAAAAAATCAGAAGCCCTTCTTTATACCACAAATAAATGGACTGAGAAAAAAATCAGGGAAACAACTCCCTTCACAATAGCTACAAACAATATAAAATACTTGGGGGTAACTCTAACCAAGCAAGTAAAAGACCTGTACAACAAGAACTTCAAGTCCTTGAAGAAAGAAATTGAAGAGCCATCAGAAGATGGAAAGATCTCCCATGCTCATGGATAGGTAGGATCAACATAATAAAAATGGCCATCCTACCAAAAGCAATATACAGATTCAATGCAATTCCTATCAAAATACCAACACAATTCTTTATAGACCTGGAAAAAGCAATTCTCAACTTCATATGGAATAACAAAAAAAAAAAAACCCAGAATAGCTAAATCAATCCTGTACAATAAAAAAACATCTGGAGGCATCACCATCCCAGATTTCAAGCTGTACTACAGAGCAACAGTAATAAAAACAGCATGGTACTGGTATAGAAACAGACCAGTGGATCAATGGAACCAAATTGAAGACCCAGAAATGAACCCACTCACCTATGGTCACTTAATTTTTGACAAAGAAACCAAATCCATACAATGGAAAAAGGACAGCATCTTCAACAAATGGTGCTGGTCTAACTGGATGTCGACATGTAAAAGAAGGAAATTAGACCCATACTTATCACCTTGCACAAAACTTAAGTCCAAGTGGATCAAAGACATTAACATAAAGCCTGACATAGTAAATCTATTAGAAGAGAAAGTGAGGAAAACCCTTGAACTCATCAGCACAGGTGACAACTTCCTGAACAGAACACCAACAGCTCAGGATCTAAGACCAACGATCAATAAATGGGACCTCATAGAACTGAAAAGCTTCTGTAAGGCAAAAGACACTGTCATTTGAACAAAAACGGCAACCTACAGATTGGGAAAAGATCTTTACCAACCCCACATCTGACAGAGGGCTAATATCCAAAATTTACAAAGAACTCAAGAAATTAAATGCCAAGAAATCAAATAATCTAATAAAAAAAATGCGGAACAGAGCTAAACAGAGAATCCACAAAGGAGGAATCCCTAATGGCTGAGAGACACTTGAAGAAATGCTCAGCATCCTTAATCATCAGAGAAATGCAACTCAAGATGACTCTGAGATTCCATCTCAAACCTGTTAGAATGGGTAAGATCAAAAACTCAAATGACAGCCGGGCGTGGTGGCGCACGCCTTTAATCCCAGCACTTGGGAGGCAGAGGCAGGCGGATCTCTGAGGCCAGCCTGGTCTACAAAGCAAGTCCAGGACAGCCAGGGCTACACAGAGAAACCCTGTCTCGAAAAACCAAAAAAAAAAAAAAAAAAACTCAAATGACAGCACATGCTGGCAAGGTTGTAGGGAAAGGGCAACACTCCTCCATTGGGAGGCTTGTACAACCACTATGGAAATCATTCTGGCGATATCTTAGAAAACTTGGAATAGCTCTACCTCAAGACCCAGCCATACCACTTCTATTTGGGTATACATCCAAATGATTCCTCACCAAACCACAAGGAAGTTTCCTCATCTATGTTCATAGCAGCCTTATTTGTAATAGCTAGAAACTGGAAACAACCCAAATCTCCCTCAACCAAGGAATGGATTTAAAAAACTGTGGTACATCTACACAATGGAATACTACTCAGCTATCAGAAACAATGAAATCATGCATTTGCAGCCACATGGATGGAACTAGAGAGGCTCATCCTGAGTGAGGTAACCCAGACTCAGAAGGATGCACATGGCATCTATTCACTTATAATCAGATTTTAGCCATATAGTACAGGATAACTATGATACAGCCAATGCACCAAAGGGAACATGGACATAGACTTTGTTACCTGTCAATGAGACACTTTTCCCTAGTGGTGCTGCCTTGTAGGCCCCCAGTGTATAAGGAGGCTCTTGCCCCTCATATGATTGCTGAACTGGGGTGGGGGACTGATATGTATATGTAGGGACATTCTACTGTGGAGGAGTGGGATGGAAGGGAGGGGGGTAGAGGGTAGGAGGGCAGGACTGGGAGGGGCTGAAAGAGGGTACTGTGATGGAGATGTAACCTGAAGTAATAAATAAACATTAAAAATAAATGAATAAATAAAACTCCATTGTGTACACATAAAAATATATCTGTGGTACTTAGAATCAAGGGCTGTGTTGATATTATTCTCCTGCCTGTTATACTAATAGACTAGATTTGGAAACTGCATTTTTTTTAAATAATTTACTTTTTATTTCTTCAAGTTACATCTCAATCACAATCCCCTCCCTACTCCCCCCTCCAGTCCCACCCTTCCACCCTCCTCCCCCTCAACCCCCATCCTCTTCCTTTCTTTTTTTTTTTTAGGTTAAGGTATTTCTTTTTCGGAAACTGCATTTTTAACATTTAATTCTCTTTGGATCCTTTACAGAACTTTTTGGGTGGCAGATTCCAGCCCCATTATAAGTCACACCTGGTACAGAAGAGCTTGTATATTCAGGCTAAATACCAGCGGTTACGGTTTGCTGGACCAAGGGAATTTATTACCAATAAATTCAGAAACAGATTTCTGAGGAGAAAAAGGTTAGTTTGACAATAACCTTTTAAAAATACTGAATAACTTTAAATGTTTGTTGGATGATTGGTTTTTTCCATCTAGTTTAAGAAACAACCTAGATTTTAAAAGTTATCTTATTGCATTATAGTTGAATGCAAACTTCAAGAGTAATACTGACAGAAACTGTAAAACTATTTAAGCTTAAAATGCTTTGAGGCATTCTACCTGAAACGATTTGAATACTGCAACTTGTTACATGACAAAACTTTTCCTTGGGAGACACAATATACACATGCACACGCATGTACACTACACAGCTGCCAACCCCAGATAAGAAACCCATGAATGACCAAAGTACAGATACCACTAAAGTCCTACTTGGTGAGCCAATGAATTTTATTGGGGTTATTTACAGGATCAGAAATGACTCAAAGACAGCTGCTTCATAAAGCCCACCCCAGCAGGGTACAACTTACAGAGCTGGGAACCTGGAGCACACTGTACAACCTGCAGGCAGCTCAACAGGTTGCAGAATGCTTTTCCAGTTGTGTGAGTTGGTGTAAACCTGCAGGCAGGTAGGCTGGTTTCTTCCAGGTAGCTGAGCTAGTCTCAGAGTTGTCTTTGCAGCTTTTCTCCTCTAAGAGTCTTCTTGGAAGCTCAGCTTGTCCCAACTTCCATCTAAGAGCCCCTTTTGCTGCTCAGCTTTCTTCCATCTGAGAGGCACTCTCAGCTTTTAGTGGTTACTCTAGCAGGATGGGGCCTCATGAATCTTACCAGTTTCAAGGACTTCTTGAAACTGTCTTCAGTTGTTTACTTCCTCCTCAAGGAGCTTCCCTGCAGGATGGAATATTAATCTCAGAGGAAACTGTACTGCAACAAGCTCTTTGAACTTGGAAGTTTAGCATTTTTGTTGTGTAGTTAATCTTTGAAGTGAACATGTAAGTAAAGGCTCTGAATGACCTATAATATTTAGACATATTCTTCAGAACTCTACTTCCTTTTTTAAATAAAACATTTTAATTGGTTAATTTGTTCTTTGACAATTCATGTATGTAGTGTATTCTTTCCTCCCTCTCTTATCTCTCTCCTACCCCTGCCATCCTCTCTCCCCCATAGGTCCCTTTACTCGTATTCATACCTTTGTTTTTGTTTTGTGATCATGGCCACAGCCTTCAAACTGTCCACTTGAGGCTCATGGGTTCACCATTTAGCAGACAACTGAAGGCAATGATTATCTCTTCCTCAGAATCCATCAATTACCAATAGTTCAGCTGGGAGGGTGTCTTAGTTACTTTTCTGTTGCTGTGACAAAGTACCATGACTAAGGCAACTTACAGAAGCAAGAGTTTATTTTCGACTTACAGGTTCAAAGGGTTAGAATCCATGGCCATCATGGCAGAGAACAAGACAGTGGGCTGGCAAGAATGGGTCTGGAGTAGTAACTAAGGGCTGACATCTTGATCCATAAGCACAAAACAGAAAAAAAAAAAAACTAACCACGAATGATGTAGGTTCAAACTTCAAAGCCTATACCTAATGACATACCTCTTCCAACAATGCCACACCTCCTAATCCTTCCCCTACAGTTCCAGTAACTTAGGGAGGTGACATGTATGAACCTACGGAAGCCATTCTCATTCAGACCATCACAATGGGGTAGGGTCCTATTAGCCCTTCTCTGATTCATGATTGGCTATTGACAGTCCCTGGTCTTGTGCAAGCCAAGTCCAAGCAGCTGTAGCTGCTATGAGATCATTTTTTGCCATGGATTTTCATGTCCTGAAGATAACATTTGGAACCCTCCCTATTATCTTGCTCTTCCATTCTTTCCACACTCTCTTTTGCAGTGTTGCCTGTGGCTTAGAGGGGTTGGCATAAATAAATATCCTGTTTCTGAATACTTAACCATCATTAATTTGAAGCATCTTTACTGTCATTCACTGAAAAGAAAAGCTCTGATCAAAGCTGGGAGTATCATTTGTCTATAAGTATAAATATAAATATTTAGATTTCAGTTTAGTGCCATGCTAATTTTAGCTAAAGAGCAGTAGTAAGCCCCAGGACCTATGACCTTCCCAGCCACAGGTTTTTTACAGGGTTCACAGTACTAAACTTGTATTCCCTCCTATAGAATGGGACTCAAATTCAGTCAAAGAGCACTTACCCTACAACAATTGTACCACTATTGTACCAGTGGGCATATGCTGCCTGGCAAGTTGACATTGTTTCATATAGAGTCCACAGCTGGTAAGACCATTGATGCCTTTACTCCCCCAGTAACCTACATAGCAACATCCAGCTCTATGAAATCTAGCCAGCAGCGAGGAAACATCTGGGTCAGTTATAGCTGGCTTTCTCTCTATCTTGTAACCAAGGTGTGTACAGTCTTTAGCAATAAGATCTTGTCATCTAGTTGTGGTCGGCAACCAAGAGGAATGGTAATAGCTTGTATTGTTGTGGTAGTCTCTGGGGCCTCTCTGGCCAACAATTAGTAAGGACATCCCATACGTGTTACATCGATTTTTGTTTGAAGCACTGACTTCTAGGAGCAGTATTATGTAGCTATAAAGAATATCTTCCCCACTTTTAACATATTTTTAGTTGGCTTATAAAATAATAGATTTCCTTTTTATTCATAACCTGGACTCTGTGTCCTGTATTTTATGTGTGTTGATTTGACCACTTCCAATCTGGCCATTGTGCCTGCAAGCAATCTTCAGATAGCCTTTTATACAATTTTGTTTAAACAAAGCCCAACTCTGAGTATATCATGAAATTAGATACCCTACTATTATTAGCGTGATTCATAACAATTGAGCTCCATTTTCCTAACCTTTGGAGAAAGGAATAAGACATGGCAGCTGGGCGTAGTGGCACACACCTTTAATCCCAACACTAGGGAGGCAGAGGCAGGCAGATCTCTTCCAAGTTCAAGGCCAGTCTGGTCTACAAAGCGAGTCCAGGACAGCCAGGGCTACATAGAGAAACCCTATCTCAAAAAAAAAAAAACAAAACAAAAATAGCAGCTAATCTTTCTGCCAGGTTCAAACCAAGGTATTTATGGCTAGCTAGACTTTTAGGCTATTCTAGCATGTGCTACTCTGAAACTATATCCCATGTGGGAATACCAGTACATTCTACCTCAGTCTTTACTCCCTAAAAAGGATGAACTCTAAAATAATTGGTTTCTGCTAATACTGACTCCCATTTTCCTTAAATTAAGGACACTTTGCTCAGATATGGCTACTGAGTGCAAAGTACCATTCACATTATTATTTGTGGGTGTGTGGGTTTTTGGTGTTGGAGATAAAACTGTGGGACTTACATATGCTAAGCAAGTACTCTACCATTCAGCCACACCTGCAGCCTGCAGTTACATCACCAAGTTTTGGTATCAGAGGGAACTTTAAAAGTTCTGCCCTAAGCCGGGCGGTGGTGGCACACGCCTTTAATCCCAGCACTTGGGAGGCAGAGGCAGGCGGATCTTTGTGAGTTCGAGGCCAGCCTGGTCTACAAAGCGAGTCCAGGACAGCCAGAGATATTCAGAGAAACCCTGTCTCGAAAAACCAAAAAAAAAAGTTCTGCCCTAGAAAGATATCTTAATCTGGGTAGCATCTTATGGTGTTTTGAATGAGAATGGTTCCTGTGAGCTTTGAGGTTTCAAAAGCCCATGCCAGGCCCAGTGTCTTTCTCTCTCTGCCTGCTGCCTGTTAATGAGGATGTAAAGTTCTCAGCTACTGCTCTAGCACCATGTCTGTCTGCTTCCCACCATGATGATTATGAACTAACCCTTTATAACTGTAAGCAGGACCCAATTAAATACTTTCTTTTACAGGAGTTGCCTTGATCATGGTGTCTCTTCACACCTATAGAACAGTAGCTAAGACACATCTCTTCAAATTTTAGCTTTCTGCAGTATTGGAGAAGCCATTTTTGTAGTAGTTAGTAGACTACCATCTGGATTAATTAATTGAAACATGATTAACTAAGTAGTATAGGTACCATGAAATTAGATCTAAACCTACTTATTCCCATATACCTGGTCTATTAGAAGTATTTTTAAAATAAACTTTATTATTTAAAAACTTGTAAATAAGTAGAAATACCCACGGCCACACTTAATGTACCTATAGAAAGTTAGAATTGGCATTTAAAACAGATGCTCTGAAACTTCACATTAAATTTTACATTTTCAGTATTGAATATATTTTGTACACTTATCCACCACCAAAACTAAAAACAATCCACAACAGAGTTTGAACTAGAAAAAACAATTAAATTTATGTTCTCTTTCATAACTTGTATCCATTACCTGCATTCACTTCTTCCTCATTCCCTTATAGCTAGTCTTTCTTGTTCTCTTTCTTCATGTTGTGCTCTACTCACATGTACATGTTTTTACTTATATACCTGTATTATTGGCTAGATCCTGCATATGAGAGAGAACGTGTGATTTTATTTATTTCTGAAATTATGTAACCTTGTACTTCAGACAAGGTGCTAGTATCCAGGATTAACAAAGAATTGTAGAAATAAAATACTAAGGGGATAAAACTGCCAGTCAACAAATTGGCAATGAACTGAATAGACAATTTTCAAATAAGGAAATACAAATACGCAATAATTATTTTTAAGTGTTCAAAGTCCCTAGCCATCAGGGAGATGCAAACTAAAACTACTTTGAGATATTGCCTCACCCTAGTTAGAATGGCTGTCATCAACAAATCTGACAACGGATGTTGGAGAGGATGTAGAAAGAGGAAAATCTATATTTACTGTTGGTAGGAGTACAGATTAATATGGACATTGTGGAAATCAATTTGGAGATTTCTCAAAAAATTAAAAATAGAACTATCATATGACCCAGCTTTCTCACTCCTGGGCATATACCCAGAGAACTCCATATCCTACCATAAAGATATTTACACGCATACCCATGTTTATTACTGCTATATTCGCTATAGCAAAGAATTGGAATCAACCTGGTTGTCAGTCAATGCATGAATGGATAATGAAAACTTGGTATATATAAAAATGGAGTACTACTTACCTATAAAAAAGATGAAGATAAAAATTTTCAGGATAAAAGGGAACAGGAACATAGACTTTGTTTCCTGTCAATGAGATACTTTGCCCTAGTGGTGCTGCCTTGTAGGCCCCAGTGTATGAGGAGGCTCTTGGCCCTCATATGACTGCTGAACTGGGGCAGGTGACTAATATGTAGGGACACTCCACTCCAGAGGAAGGAGATGGAAGGGATGGGGGTAGAGGGGGGAGGGGGAGGGGGGACTGGGAGGGGTGGAAAGAGGGCAATGTGATGGAGGTGTAACCTGAAGTAATAAATAAACATTAAAAATTTTTTTTCAGGATAATGGATGGATTTAGGATTTCTGCAATTTGTGAATTCTGGATATTAGCCTGTTGTCTGAAGTGTAGCTGGTAAAGATTGGCTCCCATTCTGTGTGCTCTCTTAGCTCTGCTTGTTGTTTTCCTTACTATACAGAAACTTTTTATCTTCATGTAGTCACATTTTTTGATATTAGGATTAGTTCTGTGCTCTTGGTGTTCTATTTTAAAAGTTCTTATCTACCCCAATATCTTAAAAGGTAGCCCCTGTGTTTTCCTCTAAAACTTTCAGTGTTTCAGTTTTTAAATATAGGTATTTGGTCCATTCTTAATTGATTTTTGTGCAAGGTGAAAGATAGATATAAATCTAGTTTTACTCTTCTCTGGCTAGAAATTCAGTTTTATTGAATGGACTCTTTCTTCATAGTATATTTCTGCCTCCTTTGTCAAAAAATTAAGTGGAAATGGCTTTGCCATTTTATTTTCTGGTTCTCTATTCTATTCCATTGATTTTTCTGTCTATTTTTATACAAGTACCAAGCTGTATTTATTACTGTAGCTCTATAGTATATTTTGAGGTTGATATTATACTACCTCCATCATTGTTCTTACTCCTTGGGATTGCTTTACTATCTGTGATCTTTTGTAGTTCCATATGAATTCTTGTATTATTTTTTTCTAAACCTGTTAAATATGTCATGGAAATTTGGGTTTTCTATCTTCCATGCAGTCTGGTTTCTGTGCCATCAGATACATACTCCCTGTTTCCTGTCCCCACTGCAAAACAGTCTTAGAAAATAGTAAGGGTTGATACTGAACATGCCCTTAATACATCCTCTTCAACTGCCTACCATCAAAACAATGGCTTCCCTAAAACTGCATTTGATCCTCAGCTTCCTACAAAATGTTAAGATTCCCAAGCAGAAATAAAGTAGAGAAATTCTTACAATTTCATAATAGGCTTATGTTAATTCTATTCTGGCACCCCAGATTCCTTATTACCGTTTTCTTCTGGCAATCCTTCCTCAGATGCACATTGTGGGTTGGGTCACTTTAAATAACAACAGGGACCTGGTTGGATGAGACAAGGGTGGGGACTTTAGAAATTCCCCCAGAGGAAAAAAAGTCTAGCAGAGGAAATAAATCCTGGAATCAGGCCATCTTAGACCAAAGAGAAAGTAATGTGAGAACAGCCTGATCTTACCCAGGACCCTATCCTTAGCTGAGGACTTAACTATCTCCTGTCTTCACATACAGTGGGATTTTTATTCTTGAATTTTATATTTTAACTGAAAGATGGACATATGCTCATTACCTCCTGGAACAGAGCTTGTTTTTAATCTACTAGCACCCAGAATTATCTCCCATAACAGCTTGTGCTTCCCACAGGAAGTTTTCAAAAAGCTTGAAGGAGAGCTGGGCTTGTAATCTCAGGTTAATATAGGCCTGGTTCAAGGCAAGCTTGGGATATATGGTAAGTTCTAGGAGAATCAGGGTAACACCCTGTTTAAAAAAAAGACAACAGCAACAACAAAAACCACAATCTCTTGCTGGTCTAATTATATGTAAAAATAGAACCAAAATCTAGTAAAAACAGGGTTGGAAGGGGAAAACGATGTTAATCATATTTTTTTCAAGAAATTAAAAAATGTAAGAGGTAAGAAGATAGCCACTGAAAAACCATCAGCAGGTGTGCATTTGGTCAGGAAGACACAATGTTCCTTAGAGCCGTCCATACTTCAGTAGTCCTTCAGTTCTTGTACGTTAGGTGCCTATTAAAACTCTGTGCCTGACTAGGAAAGACATAAAAAGCACATGGAAAGAAAGTAGAGAGTGGGATTCATGACCTTAGGGCTTGAAAGAAAGCTTGAATGTCATGTAGCACAAAGACAACCAAGATCATCAGATGAATCAACAAGAATTTACTGATTGTCTGCTATGCCTGAGTTACAGCATGTTACCATAAAAAGGAAATGTTACCTGAAGGCATCATTACCTTTGAGTCTTTGTGATCTGGAAACTCTGGCTTCTTCATCTTAGTGTTTTCTTTTCTTATATATGAGGCAGTATTTTACCATATACCTCAGATTGGTCTTGAACTCATGACCCTCTGACCTCAACTACCCAAGAATTAGGATCATGGACATGTACACCAAGTTTCTTTCATACATTCTTTTTTTTTTTTTTTTGAGACAGTCCTGGCTGTCCCGGACTCACTTTGTAGACTAGGCTGGCCTCGAACTCACAAAGATCTGCCTGCCTATGCTTCTCAAGTGCTGGGATTAAAACCATGGGCTACCACACCTGGCTCTTTTATATATTCTTAAAGAAGGTCAGCATTTCTACAAGGTATGATGGTGGACACTTGTAATTACATCACTTGAAAGGAGTGTCCAGCACCAAAACAAAAAGATTATATGAGTTTGAAATAAGCCTGGGCTACATAATAAGTTCCAGCCTACCCTGGGCTACATAGTGCCACCCTGTCTCAAAAACAAAAGGGTTTCCTAGTATATTATTTGTTTTGCCCCTTTTTGGTTATCCTATTTGATTATCTTCACCTCTTCTCAAGATTTTACCATTACCTCTTTTGATGGCTGATGCAGTGGGTAGCAGGATTCCAGGGAATTAAGAGTGATACAGTAAAACCAGCAAGCCAGCATTTGTAGTGATCATGTGTTGTTAAGAAAACCTAACAAGCCAGGCAGTGGTAGTGGCTGGCACACACCTTTAATACCAGCACTGGGGAAGCAGAGGCATGTGGATCTCTGTGAGTTCAAGGCCAACCTGATCAATAGAGTGAGTTCCAGGACAACCAGGGCTACCCAGAGAAACTCTGTCTTGAAAAACAGAAACAAAAAAAACCTGGTTCATTATTATACTTAAAAATATCTTTCAAGCTGGGCAGTGGTAGCGCACACCTTTAATCCCAGCACTTGGGAGGCAGAGGCAGTCCGATCTTTGTGAGTTCAAGGCCAGCCTGGTCTACAAAGTGAATCCAGGACAGCCAGGACTACACAGAGAAACCTTGTCTCGAAAAAAACAAACAAACAAAAAATCTTTCAAATCATTGCAAGAGTGGAAGATCAGTTGGAGAGATAATCTATGTCAAGATGAAAGTAGTTTAAAAATTGCATGCTTCTAAAAATAAGATTTTCAGTTGAAAATTTCTTTAGAATTATTATACTTTGAATTTCTTTTCAAACTTGTTAGTGACATTCTTTGAAGATACACTTGTATGATTTTATATTGTGTAATTAATAAAGAATAAAGTACAAAGCCACCGACTACTTTTAGATGAATAATGTTGAAAAATGTATATGCATCTGTTCATTAAGCAAGATAGAAGAAATAATAAGATTTTTCTACCAGCATTGTTTTTATTTGGAATTAAACATTTCCTTTCTAATATAAATGCTAAAAATAAATACACTTTTGCATTTCTTTCAGTTTTAATGTAAGAGCCTAGTTAAAAGGTAAGGATATATTTGAATAAATTTTTCTAAAATACATATCATTCTACCATTTTTAGTTTTATTATTTCTATAGTTTTATATCAAGTTTGTAGTTGATAATTTAGTGTTTTTGCATCAGACCACAACATAAAACCCACATTTGTTACTTTTATCATAATCTTCCTGTTCTTGTGTGTTTTTTTTCTTCTATTTATTGAAACCTATGTCTTTATGTTGACAATCATCTGAAAGTGGGGAAATTTTTCCAAAAGCTTTCTTTGCAATTATCAGTGAATTACAAGAGTTCATGTAGTTTTGGAATAAGAAGTAGTATATGATGGAAAGGATACTATGCTAATTTGCACACATGTGCCTCTGTTGTCTCAAGCTGGGGACTAGAGATGCAAAGTTTGAGTCTTTAGTTTAGGCCAGAGTACTTTCTTTCCCTGAAACTCTCCCAAGGAGCACAATGCTATTTTCTTCATTTGCTAATACCAATGCCCTCTAGTGGTTTTTTTGTCCTACCCATTTACCATTTTCGACTATTTTGATGTGTTCTGTGTTTAGATGACATCTTCAGAGTTCCACACTACTTTTGTGTGAATTGTGAGGTTCAAGTTTGCACTATACAGATTAAAGTATTTTGAGAACTGCACTGTGGGCCAAACTCTAACTCAGATATTGTAACTGATTATGCTGTTAAAGCTCGTATTTGTCTTGTTTTTTCTTGGTAGGAATACACAATATTGCCACAGGAACCAACCTGGAATTGTTGCAGATGGAACCAACTCTACAGGAGGACTTAACTGAGAACTTAGCTGAGCATCTCATTTTGTCAGGAATTGGAATTGACACTAAGACACTAATACTGTAACTTTCTTGATAAAATATCTTTATTTTTCAGTAGTGTAATGCTGCAACTTTTTTACACTTAACAATCACTGTTAATCACAGCATTCAATTTCAAAGTTCTATTTAACTACAAGCTCTTTTGCAAAAACTCAGCAGAATCACTTGAGGGACATTATCTGTTGATGCATCATTCTCCGAGCATGCTTTCACTGAGAGAATTTAATCTAAATGATTATATGTTGAAAGCTTTGTTTATGTTATAAGAACAAATATCAGAATTATGTAGTGTCTGTACATGAAAGAACTTTAAACAGTGGCCTTACAGTAGCAAATTTTATACTGGCTCATCTTTATCTGATGACATTTTGGCTTCTAATTTGACGTTTTCTGAAGTTTCTGAAGATCAAGCCCTATAGGTGTCATCCATTTTATAATACAGTATAAGAAGCCTAGAGAAGAAGTGCATCTTCTCCATCGGGTCATAGCGAGTGCACTATATTGTTGGCAATGCACATCTTGGGTTTTCCCATGACTGTTTGCTCTTTTCTAGTTTCAAATGCTATTGTGGAAAATATGTAAGGATTTTGTAATCTCTATTCCATCTTTTCCCTCAGGGCAAGCTTGTGCATATTATATTTTTAAAGGCTTTTACATTCTGAGAGACAAAATTGCATATTTGAACATTGTACTTTACTACTATGCTATCACACTTTTCACAGACACACCTCACAGAGGGCATATCTTTGGTTCAGTTGATAGGTGTTGCATACCTACCATGTGTAAGATAGGAACAATGGAATATTATCTATAATCTGTAGGTCCAGAAACTTACTTCTTTGTTTTCTTTCTTTCTGCTTAAAAGTACATATACATTCCCAGTCAAATTTTTGTGAAATGTTTATTTGTAAGAAAATAAAATATTGTTGTTCTTTCTGCTTGAAGTTGTTATCTGGCAGTCAATGAGAACATTCTTTTCATTTTTCATGAGACTGACAACTCTGGGTAATACCTGTTGATGTTGAATACTCAGGAACACATAATGCATATTTTCCCCAAATTTTCTTTTTTAAATTTTTTCATACAAGGATCACTCTTCCTGAAATGGGTCAGTGATGAGGGAAGTCAGAGCCTTGACTCTGTGCTAACTGGATGGTGCACACATTTGATTTTCTACTGTGTGGCACTTCTAGAGGTCAAGCTTTCCAACCCTACTAAACGTGAGGGTTAAGGTAAGGGGGAAATTGATATATGCAATAGTATGGCAAGTTTGTGTTGTCTGGGTACTTTAAAGAAAAACCTACTTTTTTTGAGTCAGGGTCTTGTGTAGCCCAGGCTAATATGGAACTCAATATATAGCTGAGAATGACCTTGATGACTTGTTGACTTGTGGAGGAGTGTCAGGATTACAAGCATGTTGCCACCGTGCATGGGTTTTATAAGGTGCTTCATGTATGGTAGGCAAGAACCCTCCCGACCGAACTACATCTTCAGTCCATCTAGCTTAATGTTATTATTTTGTGTATAGGTGTTTTGCCTGCATGTGTATCTACAGTGCCTACAGAGGCCAGAAGAGGATGTAGGCCCTGGCACTACCGTTGGGAATTGAACTGATGTCATCTGATAGAGCAGCTGATGCTCTTAACTGCCGAGCCATCTGTCCAGCCCCTAGTTTTAAAATAATTGATTTCATTGTTCCCATATTCTAGTAAATAGACATGAAACTGTAGCAGTTAATCATTTGATTGGCAGCTTGGGCTGTGTGTGTGTATGTGTGTGTGTGTTTCATGTAGCAATGAATAAGCAAAAGGATGAGGCGCATGGGCCCTGTTTGTGTAGTTTCTGCACTCTCATAAAGGAAAATGGCCATTGAACATAGAAATGAAGCTTGGTCAACAACTTGACTATAGATGTTTTTATTTACTGTAGCACCTAAGGATAAAATTGTTAATTTAGTATTTCATTTCACAAGTGATTCCCAATTTAGGCAATATTTGGATAAATTTTTGACATTGTCTCAAAATTCAAAGCTTTTTTATCTGACAAAATATGTACTTAGACAATATTATTGGTATAAAATTGATTGCCTAAAAAGAAATAATTGCTTTATAATTTAAAGTATACACCAGGTATGGTGGTTCACACCTGTAATCCCAACACTTGGGAGTCTGAAGCAGGAGGAGTCCCCCAAGTTTGAAGTCTGCCTGAAGTGAGTTCAGGCCAGCCCGAGCTACTGCGTGAGGTGCTGTCTCAAAAATTCATAAAATATAAAAATAAACCTGGCCACATTAAAAATTAAAATAATTTAGAGCATACAGTAAGAACAGGGACCATGTCAGTCTTGTTCACCATAATCCCCAGCACCTTAATATCCTAGTTAACAGTAGAAACTCATTAAATATTAACTGAATGAGGTATAAGTAAGTAGGATTTACATACCTAATCTTCATATGGAAATTGAACAAGACCACTTTCAATAGCCTTAAAAAAGAATCTGAATCCTTAAGTGCTTGTTTCTTTTTTTTGTGAGTACAGGTGTTCTTATTTAACTACATACATGGAGGTTAGAAGACAGTCTCAGCTGTTGGTCCTTGCCTTCCACCTTGTTTGAATAAGGCTTTTTGTTTGCTGCTGCATATGCCAGGCTAGCTGACCTGCAAGCTTCCAGAAATTTCTGTCTCAACTCCCGTCTTGCTGTAGGAATGTTGGGATTACAGACATGTGCTACTTCATGTGACTTTATGTGGGTTCTGAGTATCTGAACCCAGATCCTCATGCTTGTTTGGCAGGTACTTTTACTCACTGAGCCATTGTCCCACACCAGAAAGGTTTTGACTGGGTCCCATACCATTGTCTCTTAATTTCCTCCCATGTGCTACTCTTGTCACTGGTAGTAGGGTGGCAATAATAAGGCCATCCCTGCTCTGAAGAATCTCAAACCAGTAGAGTAAGATCTACCAAGATAAAGAATTTCTAAATAGAGCATTAAATACTGTAACAGACACAAACGGTTGAAGAGATTGGCATTCCTTGTTGAACAGTTCCTTCACATTTCCTTCCTATTGACTAGGTGAACCTCCTACTATTCTGTTGATGAGCTTTCTGGTTTTAAAATTTGCTGTTGGTTAAAAATGAGTAAAATGTGCCCACATTCCATCTTTGTTATTTCTTTTGTTTCGTTTTTCTTTTTTTAATCTTTTTTTCATTATTTATTTGTTCATTTTACATCCCAATCACAGCCCCACTCCCTCCTCTCCTCCCATTGCCACCCTCCCACCCAGTTTCCCCATTCCTCCCCATTCTCCCTCCCCTTCTCCAACCCCCTCCCCCATTTTGTTTTTCTTTTTGAGGGACAGTCTCATATAATCCAATTGCTAACATCAAATGTGTATACCACTTGTGCCTGGCCTTTTCTATTATTTTTATAGCTACATGTGAACCGAGAATATCTCAGCATAAATTTCAATTTAAAAAGTACCCATAACCACATCACAGAGAAAACTCATATTTGAAGTATACATTTTTATCTTTTTCTATTGAAAAATATCACTTACCAGCTTACCATGGTTTAGTTAATGTCTTAGTCAGGGTTACAGTTGCTGTCATGAAATGCCATGACCAAAAACAACTTGGAGGGAAAGGACTTATTTCATCTTCAAAAGTAGTGAGGGAGCCGGGTGTGGTGGCACCCCTTTAATCCCAGCACTCGGGAGGCAGAGGCAGGTGGATCTCTGTGAGTTCGAGGCCAGCCTGGTCTACAGAGTGAGTTCCAAGACAGCCAGGGATACACAGAGAAACCCTATCTTGAAAAAGAAAAAAAAAAAGTAGTGAGGGAAGAAACTCAAACTGGAGGCAGGAGCTGATGGAGAGGAATGCCACCTAATGGTTTGCTTCCCATGGGTTGCTCAGCCTACTTTCTTAAGCACTCAGGATCAGCAGCCCAGGGGTGGCACCACCCACAATGGGCTGGGCCCCACCCCCATCAATCACTAACTAAGAAAATGCCCTACAGCCTTGCCATTAGCCAGATCTAAAGAAGGCATTTTCTCAGTTGAGGCTCCCTCTCTGATGGCTCTAGCTTGTGTCAAGTTGACACACAAACCAGGACAGTTAATGAGCTCCATTTTGTTGTTTGGTGATGGCTGGGCTCAAGCACAGGAACTCACACTGCTGCTTTTATGTCAAAAACTAGGAGCTAACACAGAGAAGTTGCAATGTAAAAAATTTAATTTTATGGCTGGGCCAAACTTGCAGTCTCCTACAAGTAGGAGAGAGAAGCAGCTAGGACTAAAAGCAGGGGAGACTTTTTATATAGCAAGTGAGCAGGTGATTACAAAAAGCGAAATTTTGTAATTATTTTTATGATCATGGGAAAAGTACATGTTGTGGGTTTATAGTCAGATACTTCCTGGAACATACCATGAAACATTTTATCAGCCAATTCTTGGAGCATACCATGAAACAGTTCATGATGTGTCAATCACAAGGTTGTAGAGGAAGAACAAGTTAAAAAAAAAAAAGTTAACTTTTAGCTTGGGACATGATAATAGAAATACACCATAGGGAACAATGTAAAATAAATTCTAACATTATGTTTAACTAGGAAAGGGAAGAAAACATGGAGTCAGATGGCCCTGAACAACACTTGGTAGGCAAGTGCTTTATCGTGAAGTACATCTTCAGCCCTTGAAGGTCTTTTTAGGGAAAAGTGGGGGTGCTTTGAGGCAAAAACAAGAAAAGTAAAACTAAGTCAAAGTCTCTCTGCATTAGCTATCAACAACCAAGCACATGTCTTGCAGCCACTGGACAACGAAGGGGGGAGGAGAAGATGGGGATATAGCTAGGTGTTACATATCAAGATGCATGACTACAAACCCTTCCACAAAAGGCTGGCAGAATGATGGGGCCATGTGGAGGAAAGTGAAGGTGAAACCCCTGTGCTGCCCTCAGGACTCAAGCAAGAAAGTGACATCTCCCAGGACTAGACATTCCCAAGGTGCTAGAGAGGCCTGGGGAAGTGAGAGCTACAGAAAGATGAAACACTTGGCTGTCCAGCAAGCCTGATTGTAGGCATTCAGTAAGTGCCCAGAGGAAAGAGAATACAGTGTTTCCTCACAATGTTCCAGCAAAACATGTTTGTAAACTCTGAACTCATGAAGATAGAACTTAAACACCAAAATTGAATTGTAGTTGTCGAATAGAAAGTAAATGTTAGAAATTTTGACAAAGAAATAACAGGTTGGCAAATTGGAACATTCGGAGGGAAATGGGTTGAATGCTAAAAGTATCTTCCGTGGTCAGCTATCATGTCAAGGTTAATATCCTAAGGTTGCAATCCAGAAGGCATGAATATACAATCCAGTGGTGGAACACTCGGATAGCATGGGTTAAACCCTGTGGTGGTTTGAATAAGAACAGCTCCCATAAGCTCATATATTTGACTGGTCAGTCACCAGGGAGTGGCACTATTTGAGAAGGATTAGGACGTGTGGTATGGCCTTGTTAGAGGAAGCATGTCACTAGGGGTGGGCTTTGCGATTTCAAAAACTCATACCAGGCTGAGTGCTGTGTCCTTCATGCACCCCTCCCAAAGTATCAGGTTTACCTCTCAACTACTGCTCCAGCTCCCCATGGATGAATATGGACTAAAACTCTCTGGAAATGTAAGCAAACACCCAATTAAATGCTTTCTTTCATAAGAGTTGTTTTGGTCATGATGTCTTCACAGCAACAGAAGAGTGACTAAGACAGGCCCTAATAACCAATGTTATGTTTTTCATAGCTTCTTGACTTTAGTACAGTGGTTCTCAGTGTGATCCCAATGCCTGGCAGCCTTCAACATCATCAGCTGCTTCTATTTCACTTCTGATTCTTTTTCTATTGCATTAAATCAAACTTTAAGAAATATAGTGAGTATTCCTAGGCATACATATGAATGCATGAAGGTCTGGAAGCATACTTACCCATCGTTAACACTTGGTTACTTAACCGGTGGGATTTCGAGGGACTGTGCTTTTTCTATTATCTGTCACATAACAACAACTCTAGCATTTTTATGAAAGCCATTCTCTTAAAGTGGTAAGAACATTTCATCCTACCCACCAATGAGTGTCAGTCACTATAAACGTGAACAAGAATTACCTTCATTTGGATGTCTGCTTCACTATACCCTGGTTGGGTTTTATTCCATACTGTTCCTCCTCCCACATTGTAAGAAGTGGTGAACTTATTTATGTGTGATATTTTTATTTTAGTATATTGACATGCAAAGTGTAATATAATTATAAAATTTAAGTTCATCTCACTTTTTTTTAAAGGAAACACAACCTGATTGTGGTGGCCACACAGGGGCAGGTTCTAAGTCAAGGACCCTTCCTCCCCATGCCCCAAATAAACAGCCAAACCTCAGAGAGCCATGGTAGAGAGAAAGAGAGTTTATTTTGTAAAAAGGGACAACATAAACCTTGAGCAATAGGGAGGGGTTTTGGAGGTGAATGTGTTTGATTCGCTGAGGCTAAAAGAGCCAGGGATACCTCATTAGCATGGTTCTATCATAAGAAAGGGAACACAAGGCCAGGCGTGGTGGCGCACTTTTAGTCCCAGCACTTGGGAAGCAGAGGCAGGCGGATCTCTGTGAGTTCAAGGCCAGCCTGGTCTACAAAGCAAAGTTCCAGGACAGCCTGTACTGCTACACAGAGAAACCTTGTCTCAAAAAACCAAAAAAGAAAAAAAAAAAGAAAAAGAAAGAAAGAAAAAAGAAAGGGAACACAGTACTTAATGGGTAGCAGGAGTGGGGGAAGAACTCCAGGTATGAATAGAGGCATGGACAAAAGTTCGTTAGCTGAAGGACAAGGCACCAAAAGATCTCATTAGCATGGGAAGGATATTTCCAGAATCCCAGGTGTTCCCTGGGCGGGTCTCTTATTCCCTGAGGGCTACGTGACAATCCTCAGAAGATATGTGGTTCTGGATTCCCCAGATCAGGTGGAACAGGGAACCCCACTGAAAAAATGGAGTCCATCATTTAGCACTGACTTTAGGGACTTTCTGGTAATGCCAGACTTCAACCTTACCAGCAGGATCCAACAATACACAGATGAAGTCAGAGACAGTGACAGCCTAAACAAGACCTGCAGAGTTCAAACCAGACAAAATCCCAGGACTAAGAAGGGGATATGAACTCAAAATCCTGCCACTAAGCAAGAAGCTGTTTGCATTTGATACCTGTTACAAAAGGGAAAATCAGTTTTCCCCAATGGACTACATTCCATGTTCCAGTTATGCTCCAGAGCAGGCCCCTGGCCCAGGTGTAGTTTACTAACATAAAATGGACTCCATGGTTTTTTGTGCACTTTTGTATTATTTATTTATATTGTCTTACTGCCTTTAGTTTTTCTGTCTTGATTTTCATTTTTTGTTATTTTGTTCTTTGAGAGATTAAGAAAGAACATGAGGGTGGTTAGGTGGAGAGGATCTGGATGGAATTTGGGGATGGGAAATATATGATAAAAATATATTGTATGAAAAATTATTTAAAACACTTTTAAAAGAAAAAGTTATAACCACAAGCCCTACACACTCCATTTTTAAAAAAAAAAAAAAAAAAAAAATCTATCCAGGAGCTGGAGAGATGATTCCAGAATTCCAGAGGACCTGGGTTAGATTCCCAGCACCCAAACGGTGGTTCATAAACTGTAACTCCAGGTCCAGGGGATCCAACAGTCTCTTCTGGCTTCTGTGGCCACTGGGCATGCACATGGTACACAGATGTTGATGATACAAGCAAAATACCCATGCACAAAAATAAATCTTAAAAAATGTGAAAGTCAGGTATATTGTGTAAATGATATTCTCTTTTTACATTATACACAATCACTGATAGAGTCAAAATACAGAATATCACCTGCAAAAAGTTTCTTTGTGCTTCTTTGTGGGTTCTACACTCTCCATCTTCAGCCCCTATCAAATAACACTTTTTAAAAATATTTTAAATAGTTTGATTCTCACATAATAATTGTCCACATGAACAGAGCTTGTTGTAATATTTCTATACATAAATATGATATATACTGGTCAAACCCAACCTCCCTTCCCACCTACACATAGATAACCTTCTCAAATTCTGTTAAATCACTAATTCTACATTTAGGTTTGGAGGGAGTTGAGACAGGGTTTCTCTGTATAACGGCCCTAGCTGACCTGGAACACATTCTGTAGACCAAGCTAGCCTTCAACTCAATGAGATCCACCTGCCTCTGCCTCTGCCTCCTGAGTGCTGAGATTAAAGGTGTGCGCCACTTCATCTGGTGACTTTTTTAGTTTTAATATATGAGAGGGAAAAAGGGACTTGAATTTCTCTGTCTGTCTTGTGTCATGTAACATGATGTCCTCCAATTCAGTTTTTGCAGTTTCATTTTTCTGTGGCTAAACAATGCTTCAGTGTGGTGTGTGTGTGTGTGTGTGTGTGTGTGTGTGTGTGTGTGTGTGTGTGTGTGTGTACATGCATGTGTTGGTTAGAGTATAACTTCTAAACGTTCATTCTCTCCATGGAATCCAGTGATAGAATTCAAGTCTTCAGGCTTGGAAGGTGCAAGAGACCTGTATTGGTTCAGGACCTCCAAGACCAAGTTCTCAGCATAAAGGAGATTTATTTGCCCCAGAGGGACAAAGGGCAGGAAATAAAACAAAGACAGGAGGAGATAGAGGGAGAAGGGGAGGGGAACAAAGGAGAGGGGGAAGGGGAAGGAGTATTTGTCCTGGGGGACAAAGGACTGCCTCTAGGTACATAGGAAACTGGCAGTTAGTAAAGATACAAGGGGAGTGTTAGGATGAGGTGATTAATTTTAATTGGGCATGTTAATTACGTGAGCCAAAGGGGGCTTTTGATTGCTGGACTTCAATACTTGGATAGCTGGACCTTGGTAGTCAGTCAAGCTCAAGAGGAGAAAGTGTCCAAATAAGGGAACAAACCTTGATGGCTACCTTTAGGAATGTAAGTTTTTTATCAAGACAGAAGGAATGGGGGTGGAGGAGGGCAAGGCCTGCAAAAGCCATGTTTGCCATGCTTGGGCTGGCCAGAGTCCACTCAGGAGGCAAACACTTTTATCTGCTGAGCCACCTGACTGGCCCTAGAAGGACATTTAGACAGATTGCATGTTACAACCCTGTTAACAGTGCAGCAGTAAGTAAAGCTATGGAGGCATCTCTAGAAGCAGTAGTTTTAATTTTCCTGGGGTACTCCATACTGGCTGGACTAATTTTCATTCTCACCAACAGAGCCAGAGGTCCTTGTTGCCACACCCTCCCCAGTGTTATCTTTGTAATAGCCTCTGTGACTGAGATTACATGCTACTTATAGCTCAAATTTGCATAGTTCTCTGAAAGCTAACGGTACTGAATTTTTTCATATTTATTGTGTGAAATGTGTCTTTTCAGATGGTTTGTCCAGTTTGGGGATGGATGGCTACTGTGACTGAACTCACAGACTCCTTCATGCTAAGCAAGTCTTTTACCACTGAGCTACATCTACAGCTCAGGCTCTTTTGGTGTTTTATATTTTTGTTACTTAGCAATGTGTTTTCTCCCCAACCCCGACCTTTTCTGTTTTTTTTTTATTGGGATAGTGTCTTACACTGTAGTCCTGGCTGTCCTGGAACTCATTCTATAGACCAGGCTAGCCTTGAACTCACAAAGATCTACCTGCTTCTGACTGCTTTTGCCTGCTGAGTGCTGGGGTTAAAGGCATGCACCACCACCTCGCAACTATGATTGGCTTTTTGAGATTCATCTCTCTACCTGAAATTTCATTCTTTGGTTATGAAAGCATTTGTTTATTGGTGTGAATACAATAAAAACAATAAGCATACTAAAAACTTAAATAAATCTCCTTGCTTTGCATCATTAAAGAGCCCTCCACCCCCCAATCGCTCCATATTCATTCTTTGTTATTGCTAAGTAGTATTTATTGTCTGGAAGTACCAACATTTAATTGCCTCCTCACCACTTGATCAGTATTTGTTCCTTCCATATTTTGGTAATCACGAATAAACTAAAGTCTTTGGTCAGGCCTAAATTTATTTCACATACATTAATTTCCAGGGGTAGGATTGTCAGATCATGTGACCATACGGGCAGCTTTGTAATAAAATAGCAAGCTATTTTCCTGAGTACCTTCAGCATTTCATACTCTCACCAATAATGCATGAGAGTTTTGGTTGCTCCACTTTGCCATCAGCTTCACATCTGTCTTGTAACTATTCTGACAGATGTGTTTTCCTAGTGAAACATTGCCGCGTCCCCCTCGACCAGCAAGGATGACGCAACTCACAAAAGCTCTTCTCCAGCAGTTTATTCAGGTCCCTTGAAAACAGTCTTCCGAATGCCCCGGCAGACCCAACCCACAGGCTAAATACTATATGAACAGCCAATCAAGTAAAGCCATGTGGTGCTATCTTAGAGGCCCACGTATGCGGAAGCAAGCCAGATCAGCGGTCTTAGCCAAATATGGACTTGTTTACCACTGAGAGTGCTCACCGTCGGGCTGGTGGAAGGCGGAAACCGGCGCCATCTTTAAGGCGCGGCACATCGCAGCTCTCTACAGTTCCTCCTTTTTTTTTTTTTTTTAAAGTTGGTAGAAGTCCCTGGAAAGGCTACGTAATCCCCATATCTGGGGATCTCACGGTGGGCCTGAGCCTGTAGGAGGGCGGTGCTCAAACTCTTACCCGTCTCTGGGTCAGCCTCCCCACTCGGGACTGCCCTGTCTTAGGTGGCCGAGACTTACCCGTCAACTCCGTCACTGACTTGCCAGACCCTAATATCCGTGGAACGAATACCTCAGTGGGCAGGGACTATGCTCAGTGAAGATTTAAGGCTTCACGGCAGCGAGCCATGCCTGAGGGGACTGGCCCGCCTCAATGGCGACAAGGGCTTGTATAATCATGGCTGCATTACGCTTTTGTGTGGCTCTCATTTTGTAGATGCACCATAGGCAAACCAGACAGGCTAGTATCATCAGTATCGCCAAAGAGCCTACGCCCGCCCACTCCTTAAGATGATCCATAGCCGTCTGAATCCAGGAAGTCAAACCAGTAGCCAGGCTCAGATCCACCCGAGTGGAGTTGATGTGGACAATTGTCGCTCTCAGCTCTCTCATCAAATTTTCAAACTCAGCCGACCAATCCTGTAAGAGGAACTTTGACAATTGTCTAGACAGATTAGCAGCCTTTGTAAAATTTTGATACTGCACGGAAGTAACACACAAACCTTGCATTTTCCACTCACACCCCAATTGTGCTAGTTGCCAAAGAGAATCAATCTGTTCTTGTATTAAATCTATGCGTTGATTAACTATCATAAGGCCTCCTTTGAGATGAGAATTCATAGAGGTCTGAGTATCCAATGCCTGTGCCACAGTGGCTGAGATGTTATTCAGGGCATTGGCAGTCTGTATAGAACTAGACAAGGCAATAGCTGAGGCAGTAGCTCCCACAGCAGCAATAGTGATAGCAGTAACAATAGCTGCAGTGATGCCAAAATCTCTTTTAAACCTGAATAGCATCATGGTATTAGGGGCCTCTACAGGAACTGGCATATATCGAGGCATTCTAGTCACCACAGCCACAGGAAAGGCTGTGGCATTCCAGCATAGGGCATAAAAACATGTGCCCGGAGTGCATACTAACTTTTCTTCACCCAAGGATGCACTCCCATTACTTACAATCCACAGAAAAGGAGGCCAGAGACACACTGGCGAGGCTGAAAAGTTCTTGTTGTGGTAAGAATGAAACAAAGAATTCCAAGTACCAGAGCCACTACCGCTAGAAAAATCCAATTTGGTAGCGGACCCAAGGGAAAAAATACCTCTTTGATAAACTCCTCCTCCAAGCATAAGTATAGGTCCCAAATCCATATAGCTACCATTTGCTCCACACAAAAGCCATAAATCAAAAGGATTGGTGGCAGTCTGTTGAGGATCCCTAGTAGATATATCAAGCATCTGATCTTTGATATGTATGTAAAGGACATTGTAATGACCCCACGCCCAGTAGCCAACCAGGCTGGTGCCATACCCGTCCGGTATCTTTTTCTCAGAGACGGGAAACTAGGATACCAACCCATGTGCAATCAAACATGCCCTTCTTGAAGTCGCTAGAAGCTGACCCCAAGTGCAGTGCTTAGCCTCGCATCCTGAGCGTGATGATAGCTTAGTCCTTTAGGACAGTCAACCAAGCTTGTGGCTGTCCAGCCTCCAAGGCAGCAAAGGCTTGCACCAGCATGGCATTACTTCTCCTCTGTGAAATCCTCATCTTACAGATACACCATAGGGCAATGAAACTGACTAGGAAGAGCATGCCTCCTAGGGCACCCATTCCCGCCCATTCCTTCAGATGATTCATGGCTCGGAGGATCCATGTTGACAGTCCTTCAGCAACAGAGACATCAACCCGGGTGGAATTCACATGCACGATGGCAGTTCTCAGATTCTGCATCAGCTTATCAAACTCGCCAGACCAATTTCCTGTAAGATACTGAGAGAGTTGCTTAGACAAATTTGTAGCTACAGTATAATTTTGATATGGCACAGAGGTCACACACAAACCAGTCATTTTCCACTCACAGCCAATCTGGGCCACCTGCCACAATACATCCAAGGCCGTGGCTACATTGGCTGACAAATTATTCAAGGTAGCGGCAGTCTGCACTGAGGCATCCAGGCTTCTAACCCCTTGTTCTTATAAGGGGTGATAGCTGCTTTACATTCCTTTGTACATTGCTCATACACAAGTTGTTTAATTAAGGGCATTGCCAAATCAGGGTCTCCAAATACCCTTTCAGCTGCTTTAACCATTATAGCCACAAAGTCTGAGAAAGGCTCCAGGGGATCCTGAATAACCTTGGTTAGATTGTCATTTACTTTCCCTTTGTTAGGCAATGATTTCCAAGCTCTGGTTGCGATTAAATTGATTTGCTCAAACACCTGAGCCGGATACCCAGTTTGTTGTTGAGCATATCGACCTTGCCCAAAGAAGCATGTCCACATCCCAGGCTGGGTTTCCTGCTGCACGATTAGCAGCAGCTTGTTCATTAACAAACTCAATCAAGAAAGCCTTCCAATCTAAATACTGCCCAGAGGACAAGCAGGCACGTGCCAAGCTCATCCAGTCACTAGGAGTCATGCAATTACGACTAAGAGCTTCCACCTGAGCTACAGTGAAAGCAGCATTAATCCCATAAGTGCGGACAGACTCAGCGAGTGCTTTAATTACCTTAAAATCGAGAGGTTCATGATAACGATTTCCCCCTCCATCCTGAAAGACAGGGTAGTACAGCTCATGTCTCACTTCCCTCCAGACATTTGGACAGAATGACCGCCCACTAGGACCACTCGGAGGGGAAGTCTCATTATATGAAGGCGGCGCCAGCACAGGTGGCCCCGGACCTGAGGGCTCTATCCGGGTGCAGTCAGAACTATTCCTCAAAGATGACTTCTCCATTTTCTTTGTTAACATTTTAAGTTCCTCTTTAGACTCTGAGCTATCCTCTTCCAAAGTATCTTTCCCAGATTTGACCAAGCGCTCCTCTTTTAACTGTTCTAATGCCTTTTGTCCTTTTTCCACTGCCTTGCAATATCTCTGATCTCCTAAACAACTCCTCACCATCTTCCAAATCGGTCTTACTCCATGCTTCAGAGTACCTTGCTCCCAAGCAAAATCCAAGTCCCTGCCTAATTTGTCCCAGCAGGATACCGTAAGATTCCCGGACACCGCAAACCACGGAGCCACGGAATCGCATTCATTCAAAAATCTCTCTAGGGTAGACTTCTTAATCTTCAAATTCCTAGCTAAAAGTAGCTCCTGAAGAGCCAGAAAAATTGGATGTGACTCAGACAATCCCATGTTTAAAAATTTACTTTCGGTTCGCAGCTTCCCCGCGAAACTTTACTTTTTGTTCGCAACCTCCACGAAACTTTACCGTATGTTCACTATCTCCGCGAATCTTTACCGTATGTTCGCTATTATCCGCGAAACTTTACCGTATGTTCGCTATTATCCGCGAAACTTTACCGTATGTTCGCTATTTCCGTGAAACTTTATTGTCCCAAATTATCCCAGGAACTTACCAGCGCTGCCCCTGACTGCAGGAGTTCTGAGTCTTTTTTGGGTCCCCGTACGGGCCACCACTTGTCGCGTCCCCCTCGACCAGCAAGGATGACGCAACTCACAAAAGCTCTTCTCCAGCAGTTTATTCAGGTCCCTTGAAAACAGTCTTCCGAATGCCCCGGCAGACCCAACCCACAGGCTAAATACTATATGAACAGCCAATCAAGTAAAGCCATGTGGTGCTATCTTAGAGGCCCATGTATGCGGAAGCAAGCCAGATCAGCGGTCTTAGCCAAATATGGACTTGTTTATCATCGAGAGCGCTCACCGTCGGGCTGGTGGAAGGCGGAAACCGGCGCCATCTTTAAGGCGCGGCACATCACAGCTCTCTACAAAACATATTGCTTATTTTCTGTGTTCTCATTTCCCTGTTCATCTACCTTCCCAGTAGAATGGATCAAGAGGTGACTTGACAGCCATTCAAGTCCATAATCCAGCTTATCTTTTGCCATTGTTTGTGTTGTGCATGTTGGTATAGATATTATTGGATATGTGTGGCTGCACATGTGTGCGTGCTTGTGGAGGTGTGAGGTTAATGTTGGGAACCATTCTTGATCATCCACTCTATTAACTGACACATTAAAAAAATTTTTTTGTCTTTTTTTCTTAGATTTATTTTACGTGTATGAGTGTTTTGCTTGAATGAATGCATGTGTACCACGTGCCTGACTGGTGCCCATAGAGGACAGAAAAGGGCATCATATTCCCTGGAACTGGAAGTACAGATGGTTGTGCCTACATATAAGTGCTAGGAATCGAACTCAGGACCTCAGTAAGAGCAGTGTGTGTGCCCTTAACTACTCAGCTACTTAGCTCAAGGCAAGGGTTTTCAGTCAAACTCAGAGTTCACTGATATAGTTAGTCTTGATAGCCACCTTGCTCTGGGATCCCCCATTTCTACCTTCTGAGGCCATGACTAACCAGAATTTATAGGGGTTTCTGGGAATCTGAACCTCATGTTCATATGGCAAGAACTTTAACCACTGACATATCATCCCCATACTTTTGCTTCCCTACCCATGCACATGTTTGCCCAGTTTTCATACTCTCAAATGCCCTTTCTTTGCATCTGCCTTGTTGAATGCCTCATTCCTGACCCTTTGGCCTTACTGGATTAGTTGTGTTGTCCCAGTTTACGTAAATAGACCTCTGTTGAAGATTCCACTCACTAACTAGGAACCATATTCTATTTATTTCATCCTCCTAATTTTTTCTCCAACTTGCAGAAGTAGCTCACAATTACTTACTGACTAACAGTCTCTATTTTAGCCAAAGTAGCTTCCTGGTACCAGTAGAAGATGAATTCAATTCTAGCAGCTAGCATATAAACTATTTGAAGAGAAAGGCATGAAGGTGGACTGCTCCTGGGGGTTCCTAATTGCCCAAGCTAATCTCCCAGGTGCTCTGTTTCATGGTTAACTGAAGAGGGGATGAAGAATGCAGGAGTCTCCTGCTATGGGCCAAATACTACATGAGAAGTTATCTCACTGGTCACCCTCAGTGAGCTTCCTCTTGATCCCAAGCTTTGCCTTTTAAATTCTCTTACTAGCATCTTCCCTGCTTGCCACTGGACCAAGTTCTACCTATTTTCTCAGGTGAGCCTTTATGGCTTGGAAATATAGATCAACTAATTTTCATCTGTACTTAGGTTAGAAATAGACAACATCATCTTATATAGCCACCTACCTATTTAAAGGTTTTCTTTGGGTACTGAAGAGATGGTTCAGTGATTACTCTGAAGGAGTACTGGCTGCTCCTTCAGAGGACCCACATAGTGGCTTATAACCATCTGTAATTCCAGCTCCAGGGGATACAATACCTTCTTCTGGCCTCCATAGGTACCAGGCATGCACTCAACACTTACATGCAGACAGGCAAAACACTCATAGACATAAAAAAATTACATCTTTTTATTTATTTATTTATTTGTTTATTTATTTATTTATTTATTTATTTATTTTAGGTTTTTTGAGACAGGGTTTCTCTGTGTAACAGCCCTGGCTGTCCTGGAATTCACTCTGTAGACCAGGCTGGCCTTGAACTCACAGAGATCCAATACATCTTTTTCCTTTTTTAACTTTGACTGCTCTTTCAGAGAACACAGGTTCATAACCCAGCACCCACATGGCAACTCACAACTGTCTGTAACTTCAAGATCTGACACCCTCACACCGACATACATACAGGCAAGACTCCAATGCCCATAACATAAAATTAAATAAATGAAAGTTTTAAATTTGTTAATAGTTTCATGCCGGGCGTGGTGGTGCATGCCTTTAATCCCAGCACCCAGGAGGTAGAGGCAGGTGGATCTCTGTGAGTTCAAGGCCAGCCTGGTCTACAAAGCGAGTCCAGGACAGCCAGGGCTACACAGAGAAACCCTGTCTCGAAAAACAAAAAGTTTCAAATGAGCATGCATATCGTATTTGCTAGACTGTACTGTAACATTTTCCATCCTCTCTCCTCACCCCCTCTTTTTTCTCAGTCTGAGTGATAACATTAGAGACTATTCTTAGACCCTAATGTGCACTGCTGCTCAAGGTATTTAGACCTTTACATTAGCCATATCTGGGAAACACATGTGCATACATGCTTATACATATTAACATATACATATGTATACATTAGAAATTATGAATTCATGCTAATACACCCCATGTACACCGAAAGTATCCTTCTGGGATTCCTGTCTTAAATTTTTGTGCATTTTCCCCAGAGTCCCATCAATAACAAATTGTTTCATCAGGTTCCTCTGATGTATCTGTTTCTCAGCTTTTTGTCCTTGTAACAAAATGTCTTATATGATCTGCTTTCAAGGAGAAAACCAGAAAATGTTTTGTAAGATGGATAGATAGCTCATATATCTAACCTGAGTACCTGGGCAGCTGAGGCGGAGGAGTGGGGGATTGAAGCAAGCTCAAGGATAACCTGGGTTAATGGAGCAAAGCCTGGTCTCAAAAAAATAAGAAAGAAAAGAGTGTTTTTCCCCTCTTAGTATAGTCTTAGAGGTTACTGTATAGTTTATTCCAATATATTCTTGTACATTTAGGTTCAGGTGTGTTGTTTTGGGAACTACAGGAGTGTTGTTTTGGGGTCATAGCAGAACATGTGGTATCCCAAAACTATTTACACCAAGAGACAAAGAGCAGAGAGAAAAGAAAAGGGCCAGTGTCCTTCTAGGTTACACTCCCAAATATCTTAAAGACCTCTCTGTAGACCCCAGTTGAAATTTCCACTCCTTCCCAAGGGCATCTTCCTGAAGACCATGCCTCCTACACACAAACCTTTGGGGATATTAAAGTGCAAACTCAAACATCAGAGAAATTGGGAGTCTGAAGCAGGCCAAAGAATGTATACTGCCACTGCACGCAGCTTTTCCCACGAGTTCAGGTGGTGTGAACTTGCAGAGCAAGCACTCTACCAGTTAAACAGTCTTCCCAGTCCTCAGTTGGAGAACCTTTTAACTTAACAAATATTAAAAAAGTCCTGGTTACAGGTACTTTTGTTGTACTGAGACATTTTGTATTTCGGCTTGATTTTGCACGATAAGGCTCTCTGAAAACAGTTTTTGTCCTAGGGAAAGAAATGTTAGTTAGCATGTAAGTGCCCTGGAAATAACTTCTGGGTCCTCCAACTACATCAGCAATTAGCTCTCTTGCTTGTTTCTTGGCTGGTAGAATCTTTTGAAGCTTTCTTGCCCCACCTAATGGACAAGAGGGGGATCTTTTTTTTTTTTTTTTTTTTTTTTTTTTTTTTAATGCTGCCCAGCAACCAGAGCACAAGCATCATGAAAGGTGGAATGACTTCATAGACCTTAGGATGAAATAAGAATGGAAGTGAACAAGAGCTGTGGATTTATGGCAATGACTTTAACGCACTTCTCAATCACGTTTCTGGGCACGTGAATTACTAATGGGAATTGACAGGTTTTCTTAGCAACGTCATTGTCACACGTGCACTTTGATGTCGGTTGCTGTATTTAGTCTATAGGTTTTTTCGGATGCTCATGTTTGCATGTGATATTATACAATTTGGAATTAAGCTCATCGTGCTCTATATAGGTCACATGTAATGCAAGTTAGATTTCTTTAGTGAATATGTAGGGGCTTCTGATACAGACTCTTAAAGGGGGCATAAAGATCAACATGGCACCTGTGGGCACCTGGCATGGCAGCATAGGGACTGAAAGAGGGTTTCTGGTTTGGCATTGCTTTAGCTGCTAAATAGCGGCCAAAGTTTCAGTTTAGGCTGAAGCCAGGTGAAACCTTGAGCGACAATGCCCTATTTAAGGGCATGGGGTCAGACGGGGGTGGGGGGGTCTGCACTAGATTTGCGAAGCAGCATATGTCGTTTGCTGGAACCAAGGAAGCACTGACTGAAAAGCGGACCTCAGGCAGAGCTGTGCAAATGAGGTCAGCTCCAAACCTGTAGGAGAAGAGCCTTGGCCCTGAGGTGGGACGGTATCTGCCCTGAGGAGTTCAGCCAGGTAAACAGCAGACTGAGTAGAACTGCAGCTGACTGACCCTGCTGGTTACAGCAGAGAGACTGAGTGGCTAAGACAAATTGACCATGTCGGCCTACAGGCAGCTGAGGTCCTCAGAGAAAAGAAGGCCTCAAAGCTAAGTTGAGGTGAAGCTGCCCTAGCAATGCGATAGCCAATCATCCTCAAGGACCAATGCCTGAGGTGTTCCTGCAGACAGACTACTGACAAATTGCCCTCAAGGACCTGTGCCTGAGGACTTGCCCCTGAGACTATATCCTTCTAAAGGGCTAAGATTAGTTGTTAGGTAATAGATGTTTGTAGTTACTACTAAGGTTAGTTGTAAGATAATAGGTGTTTATTTTTACTACTAGGGTTAGTTGTTACGCAATAGGTGTTTATAGTTATTAATAAATATAGTTGTTTAAAAATGTTCATCTTCAGTCATGTATCCTTGATGGGAACAGTTTTTTTTTTTTTTTTTTTGGTTTTTCGAGACAGGGTTTCTCTGAATATCTCTGGCTGTCCTGGACTCGCTTTGTAGACCAGGCTGGCCTCGAACTCACAAAGATCCGCCTACCTCTGCCTCCCAAGTGCTGGGATTAAAGGCGTGCGCCACCACCGCCCGGCTGGGAACAGTTTTTAAAAGTGTGAGAAACTATAAATAAGAGGTTTAATTTCCCTTTGATTTTTACTACTTCTGACTAAGTGGTAATAACATTTAGCAATTTAGTCTCAATCCTTGTCAACTTTTGCCATGTATGTATCCACTTTCTATGCACACACACTTTCTTTCATTTTTATTAACATATATAACTTGTATAAATTAATGAACTTTTTCTACTTATCTTTCACTTTTTTATAACAATAAATACAATACAAAACAATAAGGCTGTAATTTTGTTCTAATGACAGTGTCTTTTGCCTTACAGAAGCTTTTCAGTTTCATGAGGCCCCATTTATTGATTGTTGGTCTTAGAGCCTGAGCTACTCAGGAAGTTGTTACCTATGCCAATGAGTTTGAGGGTTTTCCCCAAATTTCTCTTCTAGTAGATTTAGTGTGTCTGGCCTTATGTTAAGGTCTTTGATCCACTTGGACTTAAGTCTTGTGCAAGGTGATAAGTATGGGTCTAATTTCATTGTTTTACGTGTTGACATCCAGTTAGAGTGGCACCATTTGTTAAAGATGCTGTCCTTTTTCCATTGTACGGTTTTGGGTTCTTTGTCAAAAATTAAGTGACTATAGGTGTGTGGGTTCATTTCTGGGTCTTCAATTCGGTTCCATTGATCAACTGGTCTGCTTCTATACCAGTACCATGCTGTTTTTATTACTATTGCTCTGTAGTACAGGTTGACATCAGGAATGGTTATACCTCCAGATTAAAAAAAAAATGGAACTTTTTAAATACATGCATACCGCATATGTTGATCATTGATCACATCTATCTTTCTATTCTCACCACCCTGAAACTACCCTCCCCATTCCATTAGTAGTCACTCCTCTACTTTCAGGCTGTGGTGGTTTGAATAAGAACAGCCCCCATAGGCTCATATATTTGAATGTCTGATCATTAGGGAGTGGCACTATTTGAAAGGATTAAAAGAGTTAGGAGTTGTGGCCTTGGAGAATATTTGTCACTGATGGTGGGTTTTGACAGTCCAAAAGCCCATGACAGGCCCAGAATCTGTCTGTCTGTCTGTCTGTCTCTCTCTCTCACACACACACACACACACACACACACACACACACACACACACACACCTCTGTCTGTCTGTCTGTCTTCCTGCTGCCTGTGGATCTGGATGAAGAACTCTCAGCTACTGTTACAGCACCAAGCCTTTGAGACCCTGCACTGCATTCAACCATGTCTGATTAAGCTTTCCTCTCTCCACTCCAGCTAGATGCACAATGGGCCTAGCTAACCCAAGGGGGAAGCAGACACAGAGCAGCAAATAGAACAGTGGCTAAAACACAGGCTGCCTTTTTAAAAATATGCATTGCATTGTGAGTGCTGTGACCCCTGGGTGAGACTTGGTGGACAGTGAGGGAGGCTTCTATATCATTCCAATAGCATGAGCGCCCATGTCCACTGGAAAACTGTGTAACACAGATCTTAGCAAACTTGTGAGCCTCAGATTGGGCCCAGAAGAGGGTAGTGGCTGCCTAGTATGGCCACACAGAAGTCCCCTTAGTTGCTGATGGCCTGGCACCTCCCTATAGTGACCGTAGAATGGTAGCCTGTCACCTCTCCATAGTGACAGTGAGATGGTTGGCCATCCCAGTGCTCATGTCAACTCCTCATTGGTCCAAAGGTTGTGTGCTGAGCAATACAGTAGATCTACACTCAGTGCTGTTCTCTGGACTCTGTTTCCTGGGTTGCTGAGTCTGTCTCTCTCACCCCCTCCTGGACCCCGGTGCCCACAGTGCATTAGTGTTGTCTATGTAAAGGTGTCAGATTCCCTGAAACTGGAGTTATACACAGTTGTGAACTGCCCTGTGGGCACTGGGAATTGAACCCAGGTCCTCTGGAAGAGCAGCCAGTGCTCTTAACTTCTGAGACATCTCTCCAGGCCTCTGACTTTTTTTTCTAAAGAATATAAGAGACACATGTGGTACTTGTTTTTCTGTGTCTGAGTATGTTTTATTTTCTTTTCTTAACATGATTTCCTACATTTCTACCCATTTTGTTCTACTTAACAGAGTTTAATTATTCTTTATGACTAAATAATATACCATTGTGTGTATGGTTTGCCTGCATGAAAGTCTGTGTACCATGTGCATGCCTAGTGGCCATGGAGGCCAGCATTGGATCCCTTAGCGCTGGAGTTACAGATATTTGTAATCTGAGTTCTGGGAATTAAACCCAGGTCCTCTGAAAGAGCAGCCAGTGCTCTTAAGCATCAAGCCTTCTCTCCTGCCCCTAGTTTTACTTTCTTAAGGTAAACTCCATACTGTTTTCCATAGATTTATTTACATTCCTACCAATGACGTTTTCCTCCAAGTGCTTGCCAATGTTTGTTTTGTTTTGTTTTGTTGGGGTTTTCTGTTTTGGTTTGGTTTTAGGTTTGGGTATTTTGTGTGTTTTTTGCTGTTGCTTTTGATATTTTAAAATAATAGCCATTCTGATGGAAGTGAGATAACATATCACTGTAATTTTGATTTGACTTTACCTGATGGACGATATTAAACACCTTTTCATGTATTTATTGTCCATTTGTATTTCTTTTTTAAAAGGCTTATTTATTTATATTTTTACATATAGGTGTTTTACGTGTGTGTGTGTGTGTGTGTGTGTGTGTGTGTGTGTGTGTGCATGATGTACATGCAGTACCCTTGGAGGTCAGAAGAGGGCACTGAATCCCTGGAAATGGAGCTACAGATACCGGGCTGTCATGTTGGATTTAATCCCGTCATGTTGCGATTTAAACCTAGGACCACTGAAAGAGCAATAAGTCCTCTTAACTGCTGAGCCATCTCACCAGCCCTAGTATTTCTTCTTTTAAAAACCATCCAGATCATTTACCCATTTTTTTTTTATTAGATTGCTTAGTTGCTTGGATTCTTTATTATCTATTCTGGAAATTAAACCCTGCGTCAGATGAATAGCCATCAAAGATTTGCTCTCATACAATAGATTTCTTTTCTTTTCTTTCTTTTTTAAAATTTATTTATTATTAATTTTTTTGGTTTTTCAAGACAGGGTTTCTCTGTGTATCCCTGGCTGTCCTGGACTCACTTTGTAGACCAGTCTGGCCTCGAACTCACAGAGATCCGCCTGCCTCTGCCTCCCAAGTGCTGGGATTAAAGGCGTGCTCCACTACTGCCCAGCTTCAGTAGATTTCTTATCCATCCTTTCATTGATTCCTTTGACATGCAAAACTTTTTAATTTCATATAATCCCATTTGTCAATCTTTGTATTTCTTGCATTTTTTAGTCCTATCAAGGAAATAATTACATAATCAGAATCTTAAAATGTTTCTCCGTGATAGTTTTGGAGTTTCTGGTTTTACATTAAGATGATTAATCCATTTTGTTTGGTTTTTGTTTGTTTTGTTTTGTTTAGGGGGGCTGTTTTGTTTTGTTCTTTGTTTTTTGTTTTGCCCAAGGAGAGAGACGGGAAAGTTTCAAACATCTTTGTGTGGTTATCCTGTTTTCCCAGCTCTTTTGTGGAATAGGGCATTTTTCTTCAATGTCTATTTTTGGTATCTTTGTTGAGAATCGAATGACAGTGAATGCATGGATTTATTTTTGTGTCACCTATTCTGTATCCATGGTCTGTGTGTCTGGTTGTTTGTTTCTTTCACTTTGGATTTTGTTTTGAGACAGTGTCTTACACTGTAGTCTTGGCTGTCCTGGAACTCATTATGTAGACCAGGCTGTCCTCAAACTCATAGAGATCTGCCTGCCTCTGCCTCCATATTGCTAGGATAACAGGCATATACTACCATACCTGGCCCTTGTGATTTTCATTGTAGAGATCTCTTACTTCTTTACTTTAAATTTGTTCCTATATGTTTTATTTCTCTTTTGTGGCTATTATGAATAGGAATGCACTTGTGATTTCATATATGTGAAGTGTTATATATATTTGTACATGTTCATATGTAGGAGTACACATGCATGCATTGAAGTTAGTGTCTTCTTCAGTTTCTGAATCATATTTTTAAAATGTAATCTTATTCATTATCATTGTATGTTTATGAGATGGGGAGTCACTGCTGTGCTAATGTGCATGTGTGGAGGCCAGAGGACAGCTCTGGAGATCAAACTCATGATCATCTGGGTTGTAGACAAGTGCCTATACCTACTGAGCCATTTCACTGGCCTGCAGTCACGATTTCTTTATTGAAAAATTCATTATTTATGTATAGAAAAGGTACTAATATGTATGTTGATTTTCTATCCTGCTAT
>CAJQZJ010000223.1:155544-174633 GCA_907164525.1 Lophiomys imhausi
TTGGACACTCACTTTAAAACACTGTAGTCACTTTAGATATTTATTTGTTCCTTTTTAACCATTACTTATTCTAAACTATTAAAGTAAAGAAACATAAAATAGTAAAGATATGACACTCTTTTTTGTGTGTTTCTGTGAGACAGGATGACCCTGTACTTCTTATCCTCCTACCTTCATCTCCAAAGTCAGGTGATTACAGGCGAGTACCACCATATCTGGTATTATGTGGCACTGGGTGTTGAACCTTCATTCATTCTTGGCAAGCACTCTCTCAATTGAGCTAGACTCCTAGTCCTAAGAAATGATAAACATATTTTTGATTTTTTAAGGCACAGTTTCTCTGTGTAACAACCCTGGCTGTCCTGGACTCGATTTGTAGACCAGGCTGGCCTTGAACTCACAGAGATCCACCTGCCTCTGCCTCCCGAGTGCTGGGATTAAAAAGGCGTGTGCCACCACGCCTGGCTCTAAGAAATGATAATCTTTAAAAGCAATCCTTTCTTTTATTAAAATTATGCTTTCTTCAGGAAGTTGTCTCCTGTACCAATGGGTTCTAGGCTATCACCCACTTTCTCTTCTATTAGATTTAGTGTATCCAACTTTATGTTGAAGTCTGATTCACTAGGACTTGAATTTTGTGCAGGGTGATAAATGTGGATCTACTTGTATTCTTCTACATGCACACATCCAGTTAGACCAGCACCATTTGTTGAAGAAGCTTTCTTTTTTTCCATTCTATGGTTTTGGCTTCTTTGTCAAAAATCAAGTGTCCATATGTGTGTGAGTTTATTTCTGGGTCTTTCATTCAATTCCATTGATCAACCTGTCAGTTTTTATGCCAGTACCATGTGGGGTTTTTTGTTTTATTTTGTTTTTCAAGATGAGGTTTCTCTGTGTAACAGAGCCCTGCTTGTCCTAGACTCGCTTTGTTGACAATGCTGAACTAGAATCCACCTGCCTCTGCCTCCAGAGTGCTGGAGTTAAAGGTGTGTACCACCAGGCCGGGCGGTGGTGGCGCAAGCCTTTAATCCCAGCACTTGGGAGGCAGAGGCAGGCGGATCTCTGTGAGTTCGAGGCCAGCCTGGTCTACAACGTGAGTCCAGGACAGCCAGAGCTGTTATACAGAGAAACCCTGTCTCGAAAAAAAACCCACAAAAAACAAAAACAAAAAACAAACAAACAAAAAAAAAGTGTGCACTACCATGCCCTGCCTTGCCATGCAGGATTTTTTTAAACTATTTCTCTGTAGTACAGATTGAAATCTCACATGGTGACACCTCCAGAAGTTCTTTTATTGAACAGGATTGCTTTAACTATCCTGGGTTTTTTATTTTTCCATATGAAGTTGAGAATTGCTCTTTCAAGATCTGTAAAAAATTGTATTGGAATTTTGATGGGAATTGCATTGAATCTTTCAGTAAGATGGCCATTTTTATTATGTTAATACTGTCTATCCATGAGCATGGGAGATCTTTCCATCTTCTGACATCTTCTTCAATTTCTTTCTTCAGAGATTTGAAGTTATTGTCATACAGTTCTTTCATTTGTTTGGTTAGAATTACACCAAGATATTTTATTTTTGGCTATTGTGAAGGGTGTTGTTTCCCTAATTTCTTTCTCAGCCCTATTATTGCTTGTATAAAGGAGGGCTACTGATTTTTTTGTTGTTGTTGTTAATTTTGTATCCGGCCACTTTGCTGAAGGTTTTATCAGCTGTAGGAGTTCTCTGGTGGAATTTTTGGGGGTCACTTATGTATACTCTGATATCATCTCGCCAACAGCTCAGGAAGTAAGATCAACAATTAATAAATGGGACCCCATGAAACTGAAAAGCTTCTGTAAGGCAAAGGACACCACCAATAGGATGAAACAGCAGCATACAGACTGGGAAAAGATCTTCACCAACCCTACATTCAACAGAGGGCTAATATTCAAAATGTATAAAGAACTCAAGAAATGAAACACCAACAAACCAAATAACTCAATCAAAATATGGGGTACAGATCTAAACAGAGAATTATCAAATGAGGAATAACTAATGGCCAAGAAGCACTTAAAGAAATGTTCATCGTCCTTAGTCATCAGGAAAATACAAATCAAAGCAACTCTGAGATTCCATTTCACATCTGTCAGAATGGATAAGATCAAAAACTTAAGAGATAGCACATGCTGGTGACAATGTGGAGCAAGGGGAACACTCATTCACTTCTGGTAGGAGTGCAAACTTGTACAACCACTGTGGAAATCAATCTGGGTGTTTCTCAGAAAATTGGGAATAGTTCTACCTCAAGACCCAGCTATACCACTCCAAGGCATATACCCAAAAGATGCTCCAGCATACCACAAGGATATTTGCTCAACTATGTTCATAGAAGCTTTATTCATAGTAGCAAGAAACTGGAAATTACCTAGATGTTCCTCAACCAAAGAATGGATGAAGAAAATGAGTACATTTACACATCATCAAATTTGCAGGCAAATGGATGGAACTAAAAAATATTATCTTGAGTTAGGTAACCCAGACCCAGAAAGACATGCATGGTATGTACTCTCTTATAATTAGACATTAGCCATAAAGTTACAGGATAACCATGCTACAATCCACAGACCCAAAGAAGCTAAGTAACAAGGAGGACCCAAGTGAGGATGCTTGAATCTCACTCAGAAGGGGAAATAAAATAGACATCTGAAGTAGATGTAGGGAGAGAACTGGTGGGAGAGGGGGTGGGGAGGGGATGGGATGGGGTAGATGTCAAGTGTGAGGAGGCTGGGAGGATGGAGAGAGAGAGAACAGAAATTGGTGGGGGGCATCTCTGGACCAGGGAAGACTCCAGGGAGTCTACAGGAGTGACCTTAGATGAGACTCCTAGCAGCGGGGGATATGTAGCCTGAAGTCACTACCTCCTCCAGCCAGGTGTGATTTCCACTGTAGGGATGGGGACACCAACCCACCCATAAAACCTTTGACCCAAAAATTGTCCTGCCTATAAGACGTGCAGGGATAAAGATGGAACAGTGTTTAAAGGAATGGGCAATCAATGACTGATTGAACTTGAGACCCACCCCATGGGAGAGAGCCAACCTCTGACACTATTAATAATACTCTGGTATCCTTGCACACAGGAGCCTAGCATAACTGCCTCTTGAGAGGCTTCATACAGAAGCTGATGGAAATGGATGCAGAGACTCACAGCTAAACAATATACAGAGCTTGGGGAGTCTTGTGGAGGAGTTGGGAGAAAGGATTGAGGGGAGCTGGAGGGGTCAAGGATACCACAAGACCTACAGAGGAAACTAACCTGGGCCCACTGGGGCTCACAGAGACTGAACCACCAACCAAAGAGTGTGCATGGACTGGACCTAGGCCCCCTACACAAACGTAGCAGATGTGCAGCTTGCTCTTCATGTGGGTCCCCTAACAATTGGAGTGAGGGCTGTCTCTGATTCTGTCGCCTGCCTTTGGATCCCTTTCCCATGACTGGTCTGCCTTGTCTGGCCTCAGTGGGAGATAAAGTGCTTAGTCCTGTTGTGACTTGATGTGCCAGGTGGGTTGGTACCTAAAGTGGTGCTAGGGGGTCTCTTCTTCTCTGAGGAGAAGGAGAACGGGAATGAGGGAGGGGTATGTGAGGGTGGGACTGGGAGGAGAGAAGGGAGGAGTCTGAGATCAAGTTGTAAAGTGATTAAATGAATAAATTAATGGAAAAAATTGTACGCATTGAGGGAAATCTAAAACAATCCCAGACACTATCCCAACACCTTGTAAGAGTTACTCCATTACAGTTCACTAGATTTCTATGAGGAATTGGAACCATAAAGAGAAAACTCCCAAGATTACATGCCTAGGCCCCTGGCTGAATTCTTATGTTCTTCTGGCTCAAAAAATAAAAAGGAGGGCTGTGGAAATAGCTCAGTGGTAATAGCACTCACTTCCAAAGCCTGATGACCTAAGATCAGATCCATAGTAGCCATGTAAGCCTTTTCATTTGTTTATGTGGCCAGGAAAGGGCTAGTACCTATTTGAAGGTTGGGTTATCTGTGTTGCTTATAGTTTATGGCTATGAAAAACCAAGGCACATACGCAACTCTTAAAATTTTAATTCTTCTTTTAAAAGGCAGATGTAGTTAGCAAAAGCATTTGTAATCCCAATCCTGCTCTAGAGGTAGTTGGGAGATGATGCTCCTGGTGCTCATGTGATTGAGCTTGCCTGGCTAACACAACTGTGAAGCTCAATCAAGTGGAAATGCAAGGGCTGACCCTCTGGCTTCCACATGCACATGATGATGGCATGTTTGTGCCTGCGCTCACATGAACAGGCATACACATACACATATACACCAGAGTGTAGTGAGAATTCTGGAATTTTGGGTTGTTTTTTTAAAAACACAGAAATATTACAAGAATGTACTATTGTTTTAACCCCAGCAGTGGTGATATGGAGCTGCTTCAAATGGTTTGAGGCAGCTAACTATAGTTTGCCTAGTGCTCTAGGAGGGGTGGGTTTTTCCAGCTGCATGAAGTTTCTATGATTGTGTGACCTTTGGAATTCTGGGAACTTTGCAGAGGGTATATAAATGCTAGAGCCCCAAGAGGGTCAGTTGGTGGGTGGTTGTTGATCATTCAAGGGGGTTGGTTGCTGTTTGTTAGTAGTCGTCCTCAAAGAAGAAACAAGAAAGAAATTAGATTCAAGGGTCCCTCCCTGTCTCCAGTTTATCCTTCTTTCTCTCCTATATGGTGAGAGGGGGTGAAACTGGTGGGATTAAGGGTGAGAAAAAGAAGAACCCACAAAGTAACAAAAGTCCAGCTGTACCAGAGAGAGAGAGAGACAGAGAGACACACGCACACATACAGACACAGAGACAGACAGATACACAGAGAGAAACTGAGAGACAGGAAGAAAAAGTTGTTTCTGGGCTGGTAATCTTTGGGAGTGGTTGTCTTTTCTAAGTTAGAATACAGTGTGAGTGCCTGACAGATAAGTGTACAAGCTGTGTCTTATCATGCAGTGTTATGCCATGAATATTTGAAGTGCACCCAGATCGAAAAAAATGCATTCAGATGCTTTGCCAAACAAAAAATATGAGGAGGCACCAATATTTTATGTAAAGACCATTAAGTAGGAACTCTCAACCATGCCAAAACAAATAGACTGTTTAGCTGGATTTCAGACAATTCCATCATTTCTAATCCAATCAGACACAATTGACTTTCTGTTCCCTGGACTGCTCTTTTCTGGGAAGGGATACTGATGGAGAATGACATTTAGCTTCTTTGAACTCCAGTCACCTCAGTTGTTAAAAATAGAAATAATAACACTGACTTGCACTGTCATTAGAGATTAGCAGAAGAGGATGAGGGAGTGTCACAGACCCTTCTTGTCCATCGGTAATGGCGATAATCTTCAAATCATCACCCTTTTTGCCCAGAGACACAGAGGTAGTACCCCTAATGACATGCCTCTGTTCCAAAGATATATAACACTGTAATTTTCATCATATGGAACCTTTGCACTTCTTTATTTAGGATTAGGAAAGTACCTATATGACAGGTTACCTGTATTGCTTATGGTTATGAAAAACAGATACATATAAAACTGCTACATTTTTAATTATTCAGAAAAACTATTTTTATGTATGTATGCATTCATGTGTGTGTATGCATGTGCACAGGCTATCCACATAGATATATTCCACAATCACTATCCTTTTTTAAAATTATTTTTATTATTTTTGAAATTTTTATTTCAGAAACTTTATTTTGAGACAGAGTCTCTCACTGGACCTGGAGCTCACCTATCTACTCATCTAGCTCACCACCCCACGCTTAGCACTGGGGGTATAAGCATCCAATGCTGCTCTGTGCTTTTATGTAAGTGTTGGGGGACCTAAACTCAAGTCTTCAATCTTGTACTTTAGCTCCTGAGCTATCCTTCCAGCCCCTGACATTTAATTCTGAATAATACAAAATTTTGTTTCAAGATTCTCTCTCTCAGCCTGGAGTGGTGATTTATGCCTATAATCTCAACACTGAGATAGGCTGAGGCAGGAGGATCAGGAATTAAAGGACATACTCATCTTGTAGTAAATTGGAGGGTCAACCTGCTTTTACAAGAGACTGTCTCAAAAACAAGCAAGCAAACAAACAAACCAAAGATTTCTTCATGATCAGGATATTTTCTGGGTAGCAAATGGCTAGATGGGCATAGAAAACTGGGCAAAGAATATCAGATTAAACATCATTAACCAGGGGGAGTGATGCACACCTGTAATCCCAGCATTTAGGAGGCCGAGGCAGGAGAATTGTGAGTTTGAGACTAATCCCAGCTGCTTTCTGACTTAGGTGAGCTCAGCCTGTAGATGTGCTGAGAGCAGACTCCTTGAAAAACGCTTAACACTTTATTTTAGAGTATCACAGAATTGCTTATGTGTTTTAAAGTCAGAAGTTTGAATTACGTCTTAGAGTAAGGTTATGAAATACTGTGCTGGCTGCTCTTATGTCAACTTGACACACAAAAAAACTAGAGTTATCTGTACAGAGGAAATTTTAGTTGAGAAATTGCCTCCATAAGATCCAACTGTAAGGCATTTTCTTAATTAGTGATCAATGCGGGAGAGGCCCAGCTCATTGTGGGTGGTGCCATCCCTGGACTGGTGGTCCTGGGTTCTATAAGAAAGCAGGCTGAGTAACCTATGGGGAACAAGCCAGTAAGCAGCACCCCTTCATGGCATCTGCATCAGCAACTGTCTTCAGGTTCTAGCCCTGCTTGAGTTGCTGTCCTGACTTCCTTTGATGATGAACAGCAATGGGACAGTGTAAGCCGAATAAACCCTTTCCCTCTAACTTGTCTTTTGGTTATGGTGTTTGCTTCACAGAAATAGTAACCCTAACTAAGGCACATGCATTCGCAAAAAAAAAAAAAAAATCTACTCCTGACAGGGTTAGTATTTCTCAATCAAATTTATGTGTGAAAGGAAAAGTTAATCTTTCCTGTCAGCGTGACTGGATTTACAATCACCTAGGAAACATAGTTCTGGGCAAGTGTATGAGTGTGCTTCAGAGGTGAAACTAAAGAGGGAAGAAGCTCCCTGAATGTGGGTATCCATCTTATGGGACGGGATTTCAGACTGAATAAAAGCAGAAATAGCTGAGAATGAGAATCCATCTCTGTCTTTGCTTCTTGACAGTGGATACAATGTGACCAACTGTCTCATGCTCCTGCTGCCATGTCTTCATCAGGATGGTCGTTAACCTCAAACTGTGAGCCCATGTCAGCCATTCTTCCTCTCTTGGATTGCTTTTTGTTAAGTGTTTGGATGCAGCAAGGACACATTTGTGTGAAGTATGTGGATAAAGTAACTAATATAGGTAATTTGAGAATCTTCCAAAGAAAAGAGTGACCCATTCTCCAAGGATCTCCATTTTCTTTTTCCAACATAATATTTTTATTGATTATTTGGGAATTTCACATAATGCACCCCAATCACACTCACTTTCCAGTCATCCCAAGCCCCCCCCAACCTTGTGACCTCCTTTCTGAAGAAAACAGAAAAAAATTTCCAATGACTATATGTGTTGCACATATAGTCATTGGAGAATGGTCAAACTCTCAGTGGCCAGTCCCTTAAACAAAACTGAGTCCTTCTCCACCCCACCCCGGGCAGAAGCCATCAACTGTGGAGAGCTACACTTCAGAAAGGGATCTTCACGTTCATCATTAGAGCAGTAGGAAGGAGTTACAGATAAATAATTACAATGACAACAGGTAGAGTAATTTCTGGAGGGATATTTTACATACTTAATGAATGAAAAATGAGGAGAAGACAGCTCCTAGGTGTTGTTGAGGACAGGGGTTTATTGTAGATATGGGGGAGAATACAGCCAGAGGCTTTTGGAAGGTCCAGACTGAACTGGGCCATGAGAGGAGATGGGGAGATTGAGAGAGGAAGGAGGTGGCAAGTGAACCAAGAGAGGAGCTGTGGACTGTTGTTGGGGTATTCACCAGAGACTGCTCAAACATGGAATTAAGGTAATAGAAACTCTTTATTAGCAGGCCACTGACTACACTAGGTGTTTGGGATCCAGGGTAGCCCCAAGCCTTTCACGGGGTGAACTTTTAAGCACAAAAACCATGTTCTGGATTGACATACTTCAGTTAACAAGAACAGTTAGCCAGAAGCAGAACTACAGAAGCCAAAAAGTAAGGTTAGTGAATTTAGAGACTTCCCCAGAACTATAGACTTTGATGGATTAGGTCTTTGTTTTAGTTTTGGTGGGTGGTGCTGTCTATGTGCTAAGTTTTACAGCCTGAATGGTTCTTTCATCATGGAGTCAGTTGTACTAAGTAAGGTCTGGGGGCCTACTCAGGTATGGGGTCCTGTTACAAGACCATGAGGCCAAGAGAGAAAAGAGGAGCCAAGAGGTCAAGAAAGAACATGGGAACCAAGAGAGTGCATAGCCAAAATGGTCTAGTTTGAGCTGGAGGAAGGGAGGGCCAGCCTCTGAGCTGGAGAGGTTTAGGGTAAGGGATGGGGCTAGAAGTGCTGGGAGGAGCCACAGATACTGAGTGAGACTTGTGGTTTCTGTGGGGACCTGACGGTTAACAGTGATAATTATCTCTGCAAAAATTAGTAATAGTAAGATTAGAGATTTGATTAAAATTTTCTAAAGCTTTGTTTTATGTGTATGATTTTTGCCTGCACGTACAAAAGAGCATCATGTGTATAGTGTCTAGAGAGGCCAAAAGGCAGCGCTGGATCCCCTGGAACTGGAGTTACACTGGCTGTTTTAAGCCATTGTATAGGCTCTGGAGACTGAGCCTCAGTCTGCAAGCACTCTTAACCACTGAGATATTTCTCTAGTCTTAGATTTCTGATTTTATAGTACATGTCTCCAGTATCTTATTTTTATTTTTATTTATTTTTTATTTTTTATTTTTACTTTTTGTTTTTTTGAGACAGGGTTTCTCTGTGTAGTCCTGGCTGTGCTGTCCTGGAACTCACTCTGTAGACCAGGCTGGCCTCAAACTCACAAGAGATCGGCCTGCCTCTACCTCCCGAGTCCTGAGATTAAAGGTGTGCGCCACCACGCCCGGCAATTGCAGACAACCATGAGCTGCCATGTGGGTGCTGGGTCCTTTTGAACCCGTGTCCTTTGGAAGAACAGCCAGTGCTCTTAACTGCTGAGCCATCTCTCCAGCCCCCAGTGTTTTATTTTTAAAGGCCTTAGTAGATTTACTTCTGTAATGATGATATAAATATCTTTCATAAAATATCAAGTTGGTTTTGGTAGATCAGGATGTGTATTACTAGTAGCTCCCTTCAGCTCATTTTCTTCTAAAAAACATTCAAAATTTTCATTATTTATTCATTTGTGTAAGTATGTTTGCATGTGTATGTGTTCCATAGCACATACGTAGAGTTCAGAGAGCATCTTGAGAAAGTCACTTCTCTCCTTTCACTGTGCGGGTCCCAGGATCGAACTAAAATCATCAGACTCAGTGGCAAGCACCTTTACTCCCTGAGCCATCTTGCTGACACCTTGCACCCATTTTCATTGCTAAGCATCAACCAAATTCTCAGATGAGCCAGTCATTCATCTTGGGTCTGAGGAACAGAGGTATAGTGGTATTCCTATGTTAGCTGCATTAGAATCCCCCAGACAGTTAGTTAAAACATGGACCAGTGTGTTTCTAATGCAGCAGGTCTGGGATAGGGCCTACAGTGCGAAGTGCTTGTCAGTTCCTGAACATTGCTGCTGGACACCACACTTGGTACTTCCCTGTGACATAAATAAAACAAAATCCCCACCCCACCCCCAAGGGAAAAAAAAACATTAGCAGGGGAACAGAAACCCAGGATCAGGGCTGGCAAGCAGAACAGGGGGACAAACTTCACTGACTCCACTTTTGCCTGTGGCTAGTCTGTAGTTATTTTTGAGGAGGTAAACTTGATTTTACTGACTCTGTTTAATAAGACCTTGTGCTACATAATGGTTGTGCCGTATCTTATTAGGTAAGTGCCTGGTTCAGAGACTTTTCAATTAACTCCTGTGGCCTCTGGGGCTTGAGAACGCATCTTGGGTTGACTCTCTGGGATCGGAGCTTCACCACCTGGGAGATGGCTGTGACTCCTCATCTCAGCTCAGATAACTGGGCTTGCAGTCTCAGTTTGCTAAGGTGGTGGCACTGAAGGTAGTGGTGTAGCAATTATTGCAGTAGTGACTTCCTGCTGGGAAGCAGCATGGGGTATTACTAGAGCAGGAAAAGCATAGGGAAAACCACCTACTTGGCATCACAATCCATCAACCACAAAAAATTTTTCCTGGTGGCAAAGGATACATAAAATTTATCCCCTTAACCATTTTAAAAAGATGTATTTCAAGCATCCTCCCTTGAGCCCTCTTGGTTACTCACCTTCTTTGAGTCTGTGGATTATAGCATGGTTATCCTATACTGAATGGTTAATATCCAGACCCAAAGAAACTATGTCACAAGGAGGGCTAAACGGAGGATGCTTGAATCTCACTAAGTAGAGGAAATAAAATAGACATCAGAGGTGTGCATGGTGGGAGGGAACTGGATGAGAGAGGGGGCAGAGAGGGGAATGAGGAGGGAGTAGGAATCATATGTGGGGAGAGCGGGGATGGGGGGATGACAGAGCTGCTAGAGAGAAGGGAAATTGGTGTTGGGGCATCTCTGGGACAAGTGGAGACATGGGATGGGGGAGACTCCTAGGAGGATATGGGGGTGACCCTAACTGAAACTCCTAGCATCAGGGGGATACTGAGACTGAAGTGATCACATCCTGTAGTCAGGCAGGACTTCCAGTGAAGGGAGGGGGACACCAACCCAACCACAAAACCCTCAACTCAAAATTTGTCCTGTCTACATGATACACAGGGATAAAAGATGGAACAGAGATTGAAGGAATGGCCAACCAATGACTGGCCTACCTTGAGACCCACCTCATGGGAGAGACCCAACCCCTGACACTATTAATGATATTCTACTATTATTGCAGACAGGAACCTAACATAACTGCCTTATAGCATATCTGTCTCCTGAGAGGCTTCATCCAGCAGATAATGGAAACATGTCCACAGCTGAACATTAGGCAGAACTCAGGGAGTCTTGAGGAAAAGTTAAGGGAAGGTTTGAGGGAGCTGGAGGGGTCAAGGACACCACAAGAAGACCTACATAGCCAACTAGCTTGGACACAGGGAGACTCATAGAGACTGAACCGCCAAACAACATGCATAGACTGGTCCTACGCCCACTACACATATGAAACTGATGGGCTGCTTGAAACTCAAGTTGATCTCCTAACAATTGGAGTGGAGACTGTCTCGGAGTTGAACTCTATTGCCTCCCTCAGGATCCCATTTTCCTAGCAGAGCTTCATTGTTTTGCCTCAGTGAAAGAGGAGGCTCTTAGTCCTGATGTGATTTTATGTGCCAGAATGGGTTGGTTGCAGGGGTTAATGAAGGGAATGGGTGGGAGAGTGGGACCAGGAGGAGAGGAGGGAGTGGGGTTGCGATTGGGATGTAAAATAAACAAATATATTAATTAATGGAAAAAAGAGTATGTCCAAATCCCTTAAAATATGTATAGGTGTATTATATGTGTGTGAATATTTTGCATGCATTTTGCAGTGCCTTCAGAGGCCTGAAGGGAACGCTAAATCCCCTAGAGCTGGAATTACAGGCTGTTGTCATTCCCAGGTCCTCTGGAAAAGCTGCAAATACTTTTAATTCTGAGTCATCTGTCCACTCCTCACCACCACCCCCAAACCATTTTAAATGTACTTACAGTCACATGGCATTAAGAATACTGTAATCATCACTGCAATCCAGCTCTAGAACTTTTCCACGATTCCCACACTGACATTTTATAATGACTATTACATATATTTCTGCTTCTGAGATATAATTCACACATTGCATGAGGTGTCTATTTAAAGTGTACAATTCATCCATTTTAGTATGTTCACAGTTGTGCAGCCATCCTTACAGTTAACTTTAGAACATTTTGTCACTCCAAAATGTTTGTACAGGGTACAAAACCCTGTACCCATTAGCCTGTAGAGAGCTGCGAAGTGCCGCGCCCTAAAGATGGTGCTGGTCTCCGCCTTCCACCAGCCCGACGGTGAGCGCTCTTTATGATAATAAGTTCATATTTGGCAAAGACCGCTGATCTGGCTTGCTTCCGCATACGTAGACCTCTAAGATAGCACCACTTGGCTTTACTTGACTGGCTGTTTAATTAGTATTTAGCCTGTGGGTTGGGTCTGCCCCATTATTCGGAAGACTGTTTTCAAGGGACCTGAATAAACTGCAGGAGAAGAGCTTTTGTGAGTTGCGTCATCCTTGCTGGACAAGGGGGGACGCGACATTAGCCAACTGTAACTAACCAGCCAGAAGGAATCACTAACTAACTTTCAGTCTCTGCATTTGCCTGTTCTGAACTTTTAGGAAATGGAGTCATATAATAAATGGCTTTTTGGCACTGGCTTCTGTTGGTCATCATCCTATTTTCCAGGATCATCTGCATCGTAGGGTAACCAATATTTCATTATCTTTTAAGAAGATTCAAGTATGAATCCGTTATCTCCTCCACATCCTCATCCAACAGAAACTTTTGCCTCTACTTGGTTGAGCAACTCATCCACCTGGATTTCAAGCCTGGGAACAAAATGTTTCTCTATCTTGGGGCTAGAGAGATGGCTTAGTGGTTAAGAGCACTTGCTGCCCTTCCAGAGGACTTAGGTTACATTCCCAGCACCCACATGGCGGCTCACATCAGCCTGTGACATCAGTTCCAGGGGATCCAGAGCCCTCTTCTGGTCTCCACAGACACTTAGCATCATGTACACACAGCACATACATACACATAGGCAAAATATTCATACACATAAAATAAACATAAATAAATCTTTTTTAAAAAATCCTCCAAGTTAGGTAGTGGTGATTCATGCCTTTAATCTTAGCACCCAAGAGGCAGAGACAGGTGGAATGCCATCACAATGCTGGCCTTTAATTTCTGTGGCCTTTTGCTGCCTTTTCACTTTTCCCTAGGCTCTTCTCCTTTGGTCCTGTACTTGCTCCACAGAGCAGAGTCCACAGGTACCAAATGGGTGTGTGGAGACCTCTGTTGCTGCCCATTACCTATAGAATCTTGTTCACAATCGGGAGGCACAGAGACCCCTACCCCTTCCACACAAGGCAATGTTTCAGACTTTGGGCATTCATATTTTTTCACCCTTGCCCCTGTCTGGAATGGTGGAACACTATACTCTGTATGACCTAGAGACTCAGCTCTTGTGTAACCTGGTCTGTGATAAGGCCCCTGAACTTAACTGCTAAAGTTCGGAGGGAAAAGAAACCATTTTTGCAGGTCAATCCCTATCCTTAAGTCTTTATTATTGATCAAAAGCTCATTCTTGTCAGTTTAGCAGTGCCCACCTAAAGTAATTAGCCTACTACCTGGGTTTTCTGGTGCAAAATTTTAATCCAGTGGTTCTCAACCTGTGGGTTGTAACCCCTTTCAAATGGCCCTTTCACAGGGGTCGTCTAAGACCATCGAAGAACACAAATATTTACATTACAATTCATAACAGTAGCAAAATTACAGTTATGAAGTAGCAATAAAATAATTTTATGGTTAGTGGTCACCACAACATGAGTAACTATTAAAGGGTCGCAGCAATAGGAAGGTCAAGAACCACTGGATCCCATGCAGGGAGGCAGAGGTGGATCTCTGTGAGATCAAGGCCAGCTTGATCTACATAGTGAGTTCTAGATCAACCAGGGCTGCATAGTGAGACTTTGTTGCCAAAAAAAGACCCTGTTTGTATGTTTATTCCCATGTTCAACATCAACTTTTTTCACAGAGTACTATAATGTGTGGTGCTTCCAAAATTTCTTCTGGTTATGTTTTGATTTGCATCTTAATTGTGAAAATATATGTTTTTTATAATTTCTCAGCACGGGCAGTAGCATGAGGAGAAAACAGTAGAAGCCAGACTCCTTGTTAGTCTCCTAGGATTGTCTTTTCAAATTTCTTAAACCAAAGCAATGTTGAAGAAAAAGGTTGGAAATATGTCCTTATTTTTTCAAGACAGGGTTTCTCTGTGTATCCATGCCTGTCCTGGACTCACTTTGTAGACTGCCTGCCTCTGCCTCCTGAGTGCTGGGATTAAAGACATGTGCCACCATTACCAGCAATTACAGACAGCTGTAAACTGCCTTGTGGGTGCTGGCATTTAAGTCTGGGTCCTTTGGAAGAGCAGCCAGCGCTCTTAACTGCTGAGCTATCTGTCCAGCCCTGGAAACATGTTCTTAACAATTTATCCTCTATACTAGGCCTCTTTTGTGTATTTTACATTTCTGTGTGTGTTGGAGGGTGTTTGTGTACAAGTATGAGCATGCACGTAGAGGCCAAAGGGTAATCTTGGGTGTTATTCCTCAGGAAACATCCACTTTGATTCTTGAGACAGGATTTTTCACTCAGACTTAGTGTTTGGTGATTAAGCTAGACTGTCTGACCAATGAGCCCCAGTGATGTGCTTATCTCTGCTTGGTCAGCTGGGATTATAAGTATGCATCCCTATGCCTGACACAGATCTTCATGCTTGCATAACAAGGGCTCTACTGACTGACCTATCTTCCCAGCCCCTTCTTTTGTCCATTCTAGATAAACTTTGCTGTAAGTAATTGCTTTTGAAGTTGATTGCTCAGATATTCTTTTGTTTTGTTTTTATTTTTGAGACAGGTAACAGCCCTGGCTATCCTGGAACTCACCATATAGACCAGGCTGGCCTCGAACTCACAGAGATTCACCTGGCTCTGCCCCCCAAGTACTGGGATTCAAGGCATGTTCCAATACTGCCCGCTACACAGATATCTTTTAGACATTTCATTACATTTTTATTTGTATGTGAGTATGTGTGTGTGCACATGTACATGTGCACATGCATCACAACACATATATAGGACAGAGGATAACTTTGGGGGTTGAGTTTTCTCCTTCCATCATGTGGTCATCAGGCTTGCCAGCCTTTTCCTGCTAAGCCAGCTCAGTGGCCTCCATTCTTTAGATTTTTTTTTTTTTTTGGTTTTTTGAGACAGGGTTTCTCTGTGTAACAGCCCTGGCTGTCCTGGTCTCACTTTTGTAGACCAGGCTGGCCTCGAACTCACAGAGATCCGCCTGCCTCTGCCTCCCAAGTGCTGGAATTAAAGGCGTGCGCCACCACCGCCCAGCCATTCTTTAGATCTTAAAACAAGAACACGAGTCACAGTTTTATAGGTGTGCTTCCTTTGCTAGGGAAACTTCTGAAGGAAAGTGTGATTGTACCTTGAAAGATTTGTTCTGATTGAATAGTTTCTGCCTCTCTGCAGATCACGTAAACCTTGCTCTCTGGGATTTGTTGGAAATGATTCACAGTGAGAAAGGGAAAGTGGCAAGGTTGGTCTCATACTTGCAAGGTTCTTGCAAGGTTGGTTTCAAGTTTTCTCAACATCACACAGTGAAAATGTTCATTCTATGGCTTTGGACCTTGAGATAAATTACCTTTAACCAAGTGCACACACAACCTGAAGGAACAATGGAAAATACTGTCTTAAGTTCATGAATACCAGACCTTGCTCTCTTGATAAAAGGGCTGTTGGCTGGCATTCCCCACTGTGAAGTTACTAGTTTCCCTCATTGCGAGCATGAAGACATTTATGAAGGGGCATACTTTGAGGGTATGTAGCTGCCCTTCTTCTACTTCAACTTTCACCCACTAATTTGGGAATTTTAGTTTGATTGTGCTTACACCAACTATTACTACAGTCCTCTTTTGTTTTATCTTTTATTTATGCTCACGTATGGGAACCTGTGCAGCACTTGCATGCAGGAGCCAGAGTTGGCCAGAAGAGGGCGTTGGATCCTCTGGAGCTGGAATTAGTGTTGAGCCACTATCTGAGTGCTGGGAACTGAACCTTGCTACTTTGAGACAGTAAAAACTATTAATTGCTGAACCACCTCTCCGCCCCTGTTTTGTTTTGTTTTCGAGACCGACCGAGTTTCTCTGTGTAACAGCTCTGGCTGTCCTGGACTCACTTTGTAGACCAGGCTGGCCTCGAACTCACAATGATCCGCCTGCCTCTGCCTCCCAAGTGCTGGGACTAAAGGCATGCGCCATCACGCCCGGCCCCTGTTTTGTTTTTTAAGACAGGATCTCACTTGAAAGCTCGGACTGGCCTGGAACTCACTATGTAGCCTATGCTGGCTGCAAACTTGTGATGAGCCTTCTGCCTAAGTCTCTCTAGAGTACTGCAACTTACAGGTATGAACTGTCATGACTGGCCTATCCTGCTATTCCAATGGTGTTGCCATCTTCATTTCTTTTTCATTTATTAATTGAAATTTTTCTGTAAGGACAACGTATTCTCTTTTTTAAAAAATATTTATTACTTCAGGTTACATCTCCATCGCAGTATCCTCTTTCTGCCCCTGCCACCCTCTATCCCCTAACCTTCCATCCCACTCCTCTGGAATGGAGTGTCCCTACATAACAGTCCCCCGACCCAGTTCAGCAGTCATATGAGGGCCAAGAGCCTTCTCATACACTGGGGGCCTACAAGGCAGTACCACTAGGGCAAAGTGTCTCATTGACAGGAAACAAAGTTCCTGTTCCCTTTGGTGCATTGGTTGTAATATAGTTATCCTGTACTATATGGCTAAAATCTGACTATAAGTGAATAGATGCCATGTACATCCTTCTGAGTCTGGGTTAGCTCACTCAGGATGAGCTTCTCTAGTTCCATCCATTTGGCTGCAAATTGATGATTTCATTGTTTCTGATAGCTGAGTAGTATTCAATTGTGTAGATGTACCACAGTTTTTTAATCCTTTCTTCAGTTGAGGGACATTTGGGTTGTTTCCAGTTTCTAGCTATTACAAATAAGGCTGCCATTTCTTGTTGATTTCTTCCCCCTTTTAAAAGTAAATATTTCATTATTTTTATTTATGTATATGTGTGTGTACCTGAGTGTATGTATGTATGTATGTATACCACCATGGATACAGGTGGCTACGGAGGCCAGAAGGCACTAAATCCCCTAGAACTGGATTTATAGGTGATTGTGAGCCACATGATATGGGTCTAGGAACTGAACTCAGGTCATCTAGAAGAGGGGTAAACACTTTTAAGCACAGCCATCTCTCCAGTGCCTGAATTTATTTTATGTATAATTTGAGATGTTCCAGCTTTGGCCTTTAAGGACACCTTTCATTATTTTTCTTAAGTATGTCTTTACTTTCTAGCACTAGTGAGATTTGTACTCCAAAAAGCTCACCAAATGTACTATATAATGACTGTCTTTTTGTAAAGCACTCAGTATGCAATTTATATTAATATAAAGATGATATTAAAGGTTATCAAAGCAAAGTATCATTCATTACATGTAAATTACAGATGTCAAGCCTGAGCACAGGGAAAGAGCAAGTATGACAGGTTGTAAGTGCTGGAGAAGCAAAGGCTCAAGTTCGTTCAATTTTTTCCCCAAATGCTGCTACCATTGAGCAGCACAGTGGTGCCTTTTTAATCATGTAATGCCATTTTCATGTGACAAGTCAGATACTTTGCATTTTCCAAACCCATTATCTATTCTGGTAGAAATGGGAGTTCAGTGAAATAAAGATGTGGTATTAAATACAATTGTATTTTTCTAGAAATATTCCTGAAATGAATTAACATAATTTGGAATTCGTTCGAAATCCTGTATTACCTATTCTGTTTAAAAGATTCACTTGTAGGGAGGAGGCAGGATGCAGAATTACACTTGTATTCATGTCAGCAGCTGGTTTGGAATCTTGATCTTCACTTTTCTTGTGCTGGTCAACAACAGCTTCTCAAAGAAAAATGAAAGGACAATAGGAATGATTCAGAAGAATAGAATGATATGTGGGAAAAAAGGAATGTTTGTTCATAATTTAGAGAAACTGGAGATGAAAAATTCTCAAGTTTTGAATAGAATCAACAGTTGCTTTAGTTTAGGCATTAAAAAGTCAGGGCACACCTCAAGAACTTAAAAAAAATTAAGTCTTGCTATCAGTCTTCCTTTTCTGATAAAATGCTGAGTTTTTCATTGCAGGAAATGCATTCTGACTATGGAATAAGGGTGCAGGTCTTCAGATAAAGAAAAATTAGGCTGGGTTGCAGCTCAGTTGTCTGGCACTTACCTATTTGCTGGGTTCAAGCTCTAGCACCGCAAAAACTAAGCATCCTTGAGGCAGACTGTAGTGTAAATTATATTAGCAAAATGGGCCTGCACTATTTGAGCTCACTTAGTTGGCTCTGGAATTGGGATTAGCCCCCACCCCCATTTTAGATCCAAGCATGTTTGTTTCAAAGTGTCCTCCAAAGCCCCCTTTCTAGGGTTGGGCTGGTTCCCCAAACTCTGTGTCAGGAAGGAGACTATGGGAAAACAGTCCGAGAGTAAAACCACTGTGTCCTTGAGAACAGCTAGAAGGTGAAGCACCTCCGACAGAGGTCACTATTGTTTATCACATCATACAAAAGTGTCCACTATGGGAAAGAAGGGCCAGAAGCTACAGCTGACTTCCTCCACTTCCCCAGTCAGTGTCTGCTAGAATTAGGTGTTGTGTGCACCTGATTCGATGATGTTCTGCTGTCTCTGGCTATCGATTCTTTTACTTTGGCTTGGTATATCCTTAGTAAACTCAATCAATAAACAGAAAGTATGGCTGTTATAGATCATTCTCTGGACTATACAAAACACAGACCAAGACTCAAAACTTCAAGGGGGCAATCTTTATCCTTGTGAGGTTGGCAAAGCAATTCCATTAGAAGGCTAAGACTAAGACTTAGATCAAGCAGGGGTGAAAGCAAGCTCTTTCTCTCTGAAGAGTCCCTTGCTGGCTGCTGCTTTAGGTGCACTGGACTCTGTGATGTCCGGGTAAGTCTGGTGGAACGAACACAATAGTGTTTGATGGCTTTATTTCTTTAAAAATTTTGTTTGTATGGGTGTTTCGCCTGTATATGCACCGTGTGTGTGTGTGTGTGTGTGTGTGTGTGTGTGTGTGTGTG